>BQNB010150553.1:0-16018 GCA_026074375.1 Tanacetum coccineum
CATCCGACGAAGGGAGAAACAAGTCATCAATAAAGTTTCTGATGACTTTAACCTTGAACTCTCCATCTCCCGACAAATCACAAGTCCACCTATCTTTGGAAGACGAGAGGACAACCGAGTTCAGAATTGAAGAAAGGTCATCCCACTGCTGCCGCTCAGCTCCATCACGCACGTCCCGACGAAAAGAAGCTGAGACCGAAGAAGCTCCCATTTTATTAGCCACCACAATCTCCTTATCCAATTCGAGAGCAAACAAACGGGGAAACTGAACACAAAGAGGGGCATCAGCTAACCATATATCATACCAAAAACTAGTACAAGACCCGTCCCCAATCCGCTTCTTACAATGCGAAGAAAAATCAAAACCAGAATCTTTCAAAGATTTTACTTCACGTAAAATAGAGCACCAAATCGAGGGTTGATTGGTCACATGAAGATCAAACTGTGAGCCATAAATCGCTTGAATAACTTTACACCATAAAGAGCCATCGCCAGAAATGAAGCGCCACACCCACTTCAACAAAAGAGCACGATTCAACGCGAAGAAACTCGAGACACCAAGACCACCGTTCAGTTTGGACGCTAAGACATTGTCCCAAGCTACCCACGAAATCTTTCTATCCGAAGAATCAACACCGTTGAAGAACTTACTACGGATAGATTCCATAGTCTTCAACAAGCCTTTTGGAACCTTAAAGATTGACATATAATAAATTGGAAAGGCCCTAAGAACGGATTAATTGCCTATTATTAAAGATTGATATCATTTACTTAAGTTTTTATGCAAAATTGCCTATTATTGCTTCAAAATTGCTTATTGTTTAATTGCCTATTTAAGTGCTTATTCTCTGTTTACATTTGCTTATTTATGCTTAATATGTTTATATGTTTATATGTCTTTAGATATTTTGGCTTAAAACTCTGAAATTCAGTTTAAAAATTTGATTTGAAAGCCTTAAGGAGTGTTTGGGTTAAGGAGGGAAAAAGGGTCAAACTGGTTTTGTAAACCATTTGGTCATTTGACACTTTTTAACAAACATATTTAAGTGGTTTTTAAGCTGGTTTCAAAAATTTTAAAGTCTTAAGTTGGGTTTTAAGGTTTTTCCAAAAGGTTGTTTGATTATGAGGTGACAGAATAGTATCAAACTCCTTGTTTGATTAAGGCTTTTAATACCAAGATTTTAGATGTTATTTTGTGTTCTTTTTAGTGTACAAATGCAGTAGTGCAAAACCCTTTTGGTTTACTTACATGTTTCATAATCTGTTAAAGTTTTTTAGTGTCTTTCTTTGTTTTCAAAAGCTCATTTTTCAATCTCATTTACCAGATGGTGAACTTTGTTTTTAGCCTTTCAAATTTTGATCATAAGCTCTTTTCTTGTTAATCTTCATCTGTTTTAACTTGGTTTTGAGTTTTGAGCTTATTTTGTAGCTTATTTTTAAGCCTGCTTATTGTCCCTTTGGCTTTTCAAATAAATTCCTGGTATGTGCTAAATTACACATACCTTTATCCATTAAATACGGACTTAAATGACCAAAAACTGCAAAATATGTGTTTGTTTTGCATTTGTAGTGTGTAGGAAACGGATATCACACAAAGGACGAAAAACAAAGCCAAAACTAAGCACGGAATGGAAAAGTGTGTGAAGACGAAGCCAAATCGAAGCCAAAAAGTCAACCAAGTCGAAAAGTCAACAGGAAAGTCAAACATTCAAAGTCAAAGATAAGTCAAGAAGAAGTCAAAATCAGAAGAAATATAACTTGAGGGACCAAAAATGACAAATCCCTAAGTGTATTAAAAGAAGAAAAAGACTACAAGGGCTGAATTTGCAATTTACTAGAAATATAACTCAAGGGGGCTAACCTGCCAATCCCTAAAGTTATATTAACCTCAAGGACCTTCCATGTAATAGACTAATATGAGTTGAGGGGGCTAACCTGCCAACCTCTCAAAGTTATACTCCACAGGGACGAAATTTGCAATACACACTTATACCTTGAGGGGCCAAAGTTGGCAAACCTCCAAACTTTCCCCTGTCATCCCCAACACTTATAAACCAAATTTTCCCGCCATTACCACAAATCCCAAAACTTAGTCACGGGTTCTTCTTCTTTCACCATTTTACCCTGAACCCCAACATCACCAATGGATAAACCATCACCCCCACCTCCACTACCACCACAATCACATGTTTTATTGCCATGTTGGCAATCCAGCTTATTTTGGGCGCCAAAACTATAATCAATGGCTCAGGATCAAGGGTTTGGGAACCAAGAAAGATTGAAGGCCAGGATTACATCTCTGTAACCTCTCACACAACAAGCACACAAAGAGAAGGCCTTGGCAGCTATAAAAGAAAGAAGACCAAGAAAATGAAGAGGCATCGAGGAGTAGTTTTAATTTAGTATAATTAAGTTTAAAGTCCCGTTTTTATGTTTTTAACAAAAAATGTTTAAATTTCAGTTTCATTATCTTTTGTAAGTGTTATACCCTCAAATTCAGTTGTAAGTTTATTCAAAAGTTAACTAAAATTCCAAGTTCTTAAGATTTTCTTTGTTAAGCAAACGTGTTACTGTTCCATTGTTAAATAAGCTGTTTGAGCTCATTGGGTAATAAGCAATCTTGGATGGCTTAGGGGGTTAACAAGCTGCCAAATAAGATCTTTTGAGCTTTTGAAACTTCCAAATAAAGCATAGGACCAAGGTTACTTTCATTTTCCCTTTTATAACTCAAGTTACTGTTGAACTGCTTATTTGCTTATTTCTGCTTAAAATATGCTTATTGTGTCTCACTATTAACTTATTAGTTATAATTTTCAGCTTGTATATCTTTTGTTCCAATAATTCCATAAAACTGCCTTTAAAGCTTTCTTGATATGTTAAAACTGCTCAGCTTATTGTAGTGCTTTTTAGTGCTTATTTTCTACTTGTGGTGCTTATTTTCTACTTGTGTCTGCTCATTTGATCTTTATTTCCCTAATGCTAAATCTGTTTAAACCCAATTCATCCTAAGGTAGTGTAAAAACTCATTTTAATAATTTAAAGGGGTGTTTGGGTTAAGCCCCCAAAATGGGTCATATTGAGTTAAAACTCTTTTGGTCACTTTGGCCAGCTTCAATTACATTTTTAAGTTAGTATAAATGAGTTTTTAGAAGTTTTTCAAGTTTTAAAATTTGTTTTAGGTTTTTGCACACCCCTTTGAACCTGTGGTGCCACAGTGGACCCAAAGGGGCTTAATTGTTAAGCTTATCAATTTAGCTTTAGAGTCTGTTTTTAAGTGCATTTTGGTGTCAAAATAGAATAGCCTAAGTCTCTGTATTGTTTAATGAGTCTTGGTAAAAGACTGACAAGTCTTAGATTTATATTTTCATAAGTTTTAATTAGCTTTTTTTTTTATTTTCAACTTTCAGCCTTTAAACCATGTTATTAGCTTGTGAATTTTTGAGCACAAGCTCATTATGAGCTTGTATCTGTCTGTTTTAGCTTATCTTTGAGCTTTGAGCTTATTTGATGGCTTAAACCAAGGGCTGCAAAGAGCCCTTTGGGTCTGCCACTCAGGGCTCCCCTGGTGCAAAGTGCCAAATTGACAGCTGCTATAAGCTACCCTAAAGCTTATCATCTACCTTGTTTTCAGCAATTTTAGATAGCTTATAGGGTGTGCCTAAAGCCCCTATAAGCTCAGCCATTGGGTCCCACTTTAAGGGCTTGAAAATAAGCCCTGAAAGTGCCCCAAGGGCCTGTTTGGCCTGCAGCCAAGCCTTGTAGGCTTAATTAGCTTATTGCAGCTTAATGCCCTGTCATTTTAGCTTATTTAGGTTTAGAATAGCTTATTAGGTTAGATTAGGTCTAATGTGCCTTAGTTTGTCCCTTTTAGTGCTTATTCTAGCTTATTTGTTGTTTATTTAAAATTTCTAAGTATAAAGCCATTTTTGGCTTAGGTGCTTATTTAGCTTTTTAGTCTGTTTTTATTTGCTTATTTTAGCTTATAAATGCTTAATAGACTAGGGTAGATATAGGACTTAGCTTAATTCTCATTTTCATAGCTTATAGTAGCTTAACTAAGCCAACAATATAGCTTGTTTTTGCTTTAAGTGAAGCTTTAGCATTTTGCCAGCATTTTGGCTTATTTCCGGGCTTATTATAGCTTTTCAAAAAGAATTCCAAGTTTTAAAGTTGCTTATTTTCATTTATTCTAGCTTTTTCATTTTATAAGTTTTTCCAAAAAAATAAAAAATAAAAGGGGAAGGCCAAAGCCCCGGGTGAGCAAGACTCGAACCCGGGACCTCAAAGCCCTCAACCCTTATAAACATAACACACACTACCGCTGCGCCCTTGGGTCTTTTCTGTTAGACCTTTGGGCGCTTTGGTATTTAAGGGCTTTTTAGCCCATTGCCCATATAAGCTGTTTGGGCTTATTCAACAGCTTATTTGATAAGCTGGTTTCCCCAGCTTATTTTTCTTAGGACCCTTATCCCTTAAGCGATTTTGTGTAAATTTTTCAGAATTTTTCATAATCATTTAGTATTTTTTATAATTTATTTTCTTTTTAAACTTTAAAAAATCATAAAAATTAAAATAATAATCAGAAAAATATAAATCTTTTTTCTAAATTTTTCTTTTTTCATATATTTTTTAGGAAAAATAGAATTACATATGTAGGGTCCTTTTTACAAAGTTTCACTTTTTAAAGAACGGGATTCGTTCCCGTTCTTGTCTTGACTCGTTTTTGGGTCAAACGACCTCCGTTTTTAGTCTAGTTTTTTTTAAACTTCGTTATTTGTCATTTAGAATCTATTTTAGCTTTTAAATTTGTTCTAGGGTTTAATTTGCAAAATTTAGGTTTTTAGCCCTCGTTTTTCGTGCCCGTTTTAGGTTTTAAGTTATATAGCTTTCGTTTTTAGGTTTTATTTAATCGTTTTTGCATATTTAACTTGTAGAAATAGAAAACCAATCATAACCTTGTCATATTCAAACATCGATTATCAATTCGTCATTCGATTTTCCATTCAAGCCTCGTTGGGACATAACGACCCGGGAATCATACTTCCGGTTACATATATATTTTATTTAGTGAATTTTGACTTCTTGCCTTGGTCAAAGGCAATTGGTTGAGTGTTTGCTTATATATTATATATATATATATATATATATATATATATATATATATATATATATATATATATATATATATATATATATATATATATATATATATATATATATATATATATTATTGACGAATCAATTTTTGGCGCCGCTGCCGGGGAGGCTGAAAACGATTATCGTTACGTTTGACAATTTGTGTTTGAATCTGTGAATATTTTCTTCTACAAAAATATAAAAAGTACAAAAATATTTTAATTCATTTTCTTTAATTATGTATAAATATCAATATAAACGAAGAAAAACAAAAAAATAAAAACATTGTCCTTTAAAAAAAACAAAAAAAAAAAATAAATTCACATAATTGGTACAATAACAAAATATAATATTCTCAATTGAGATATTATCATAATAACTATCCGTGAAAACTATGTTGGTTCCCAACTCGACAAAAGATTTAAAAACTTGCCCATTTTTTTTGTTTTTTACGAGAAGAACGGCTCACGCTCGAAAGGTTAAACAAACAAAAAGTGGTATAAGGAAGGTTGTTCCGAGGAACTACACCCGAAGAGAAAAGCTTCGCGCTATTCTACTTCCTCACTCAACCTGTGCGTTTACCTTTTGAGACTACCGTGAAGTAAGTAGATAATTGTGTTGAAGTTGTCTCAATTATCTCATTGTCCTTAAAATCAATTAAGAATAAATCATTGAAAAACCTAAAAACATTAGTGTTAAATGTTTCTTTTTTATATTTCTTTTCATGCATGCAGCACTCGTTCCTCTAGCCTGTAAACGAAAACACAGTCGACAACAACAATCCACAAACTTCTGTTGAATCACCAAATCATGAGAACCCAAATAACAATCAATTAAACTTTCTATCCTCCTATATTACGATGGACGAAATCGAACTATGGCGCAATTACTTAGAACGTCACCCACCGAGGTTACGATGAACGATCGTTGGTCCCGAAAATTACGTGAACAAACTTTAGATCAAGTCATGGTCAACTAATCATGTTTCAAAACAAGCAATTTTTTGGACAGGATAAAGAAGACCCACATCTCCACTTCCGATATTATCAACAAGATCACTTCAACAGATGAAGTTCCCGAACGTCCTCGGTACGTTCGGTTAAGCTTAATGCCTTTCCCATTTTCCCTCGAGGAGCCACCCGGATTTGGCTGAAAAAGAGCCCCCTCGATCGATTTCTACATGGATGATCCTTGTTTCGAAATTCATTAACAAATTTCTTCCCTCACACTAAAACAACAAATCTTCGAAATGAAAATCAACGAAATTTCAACAAAAATTTGATGAACATTTTACGAGGCAAGGGGGACCCCGATTTAATGATCTTCGTTAAGGGATCCCGCATCATGGTTTTTCAGAATTGCATCAACTCGATACATTCTAATAATGCCCTAAATTCAATGATCAAGATTCATTGACCGCTGCGGGTGGTAACTTTCTGATAAAAATTCCTCTAGAATGCCAAAAAATCATTCGAGTGAGCAAGTCCAAAGTTCGTCATCACAGAAGCAAGGCCATCGTTCAAAAAGTGAGTACAACTCTTTCTACCCTAAGCATTTCCTCCGATGTTGCTGAGCTGAAAGATATGTTAGAGCATTTGATTCTCGATAAGAAAAACCAAACCCCATCTCTCGAAAAAGCGTTGAGCAAAGTTGAGTAACTTGTGGGGGAGGTCAATCTTACCAAAATGTCCACCACCGATGGCAAACATTTTTCGTGACAGAATCCAAGAGTAAGAGACCCAAGCCGCTGCGGCAAATTTCAACCAAGGAAATACCGGTTACCGACCTCAGATGGTTGCAAATCATATTCGACCTCCCGTTCAAAGCCATCAAGGAAATAAATCAAACAATTTCAATCGAGATAACATTTACACTCAAAACCAAGGGAACTTTTCAACCAAAGCCAAAGTTTTACCGTGCCCCAGTAATCAACCACAGCTCACCAAGCTCCAGTTTCCTCATATCACATAGTTGTCAAAAACTGAATTTTGACGAACTACGCAAGGCTAATGATGCATTCTAAAGAACATGCAAAACCAAGGCCAAACCTTACAAAACCAAATGGCCAATTTAACGGACATGCTTTCCAAGTTTGTGACTTCTAATACCGCCTCTACTTCAGGTTCGGGAACTCTCCCGGGAAACACCATTACCAACCCAAAGGAAGATTTGAAAGGTATCACCACCCGAAGTGGTGTTGCACATCAAGGACCCGCGATTCCTTCTACTTCATCTTCTC
This sequence comes from Tanacetum coccineum, assembly GCA_026074375.1. Classification (NCBI taxonomy): domain Eukaryota; kingdom Viridiplantae; phylum Streptophyta; class Magnoliopsida; order Asterales; family Asteraceae; genus Tanacetum; species Tanacetum coccineum. The sequence goes on from BQNB010150553.1 coordinate 7,376, forward strand.
CTCCGAACAGTATTGAATTCGTGCTAGCCCAGAGGTTAACCAAGGTCACGATGCTTCCTACTAATAACGGAAGCACCGAAGACGTCCAACCTCCGGTAGTTCAAGTCCAATCTCAAAATCCAAATTCTGAACCCGATGTTGATCCCGTTAGTGCTCCAATGCCTAACCAACGAACATCAATTCCATTTCCTTTAAGAAGAAATGATGAAAGGCGCTGTGAAAAAGCTAACGATCAAATTGAGAAATTCTACGAAATCTTTAGAGATTTGAGTTTTGAAATTAGCTTTACGGATGCCCTTGACCCTTTATGCCAAATTTTTGCCTCGACTCCTAAAAACTTTAATCGGAAACAAAAGAGAAGGTGAGTGAAATGGCTAGAACTCCATTTGAACAAGATTGCACAGAGCAGTCCATCCTACAACAAGTTTACCGAAAAAACTTGGAGACCCTTGCCGATTTCATTATTCCGAGTGAATTTCCTGGGATTAATACATGCAACGCTTATGTCCGATCTCGGCCAAGCATATCTTATGCCAATATTCCGTCTGGAAAATCTTTCTCTTCCGAACTACCAAAAAACTAAACCCCAACTTGCATGACGCTAGAGCTAGCAGACCGTTCAATCACTGAACCAATCGGTATTGCTAAAGACGTCCGTTTAATGGTGGGAAAGTTCCAGTTTCCAGCAGATTTTGAGCCAGACCCCCGAGTACCTTTAATTCTCAGGAGAAGTTTCTTAAAGACCAGTCGTGCATTGATAGATGTTTACGAAGGTAAAATAACCCTTCGTGCTTGGCAAAGAGGCCATCACATTTAATCTGGACCAAACTTCGAGATACACGGCTAATTACAATCATATGACGGCAAACCGAATTGACGTCATTGAATTGGCATGTGAAGAATACTCGCAATAATCTTAGGGTTTCTATTTTAGTTTGCATAAACGTAACCCTTCTCCGGATTAACGATCCAATTGTTTCAAATTCTATCACCAAACACTAAGCAATCTTTCGGGATAGTGATTTCTTCTCCTCTCGAAGAAGCAAATGCTTATTATAGCTGTCCGAAAACAGCCAATTTCCACAGAAATTATGCTACTTACTATGATCCGGAAGGTGACATTCTTATTCTGGAAGCACTTCCCAATAGTGAACCATTACCTCCTCTTCCGAATCATAAAGATTATTCGCCCGGAATCCGGGAAGAACTCAAAGTTGTTGAAGCTAAAACCGTTAAATCATCAATTGATGAGCCTCCCAAGGTTGAACTTAAGGACTTGCCCACCTACATTTAGAAATACGCCATTTTTGGAAGGCACGACAATATCCCGACATAATTGCGAAAGATTTAAAGGAAGAGGAAAAGGAAGCTCTTAATCAAGGGTTTATAAAAGTCCCACAGAGCAGCATCGCTGGAAACTCTCTGAAATCAAGGTTTTTGATCCAGAGTTTTGTACTCACAAAATCCTTAGGAATAGGACTAACGAACCAACATTCAGAGTCAAAGACGGGTAAACCCAAAGATCCAACGACGTCATCATAAAAGAAGTTGAAAAGAACTCTTAGACGGCCTTTAATTTACCGATCTCTGACAGTCCATGGGTAAGCCCGATAACACTGTAATAGCCAAAGAAGGTGTCATAACCGTCGTCAAGAAATGATGATAATGAATATATCCTGACCATATTGGTTACGGGTGGACCAAGTATGCAATTGACTATAGAAAAGTTGAATGAAGCCCCCCGAAAAGATCATTTTTCCATTACCCATCATGATCAATGCTCGACAGACCTCCGTGAGACCAATACAATTTGTTTCCTCGATGCTTCTCGGTTATTTTTCAAATCCCTATGACCCGAAGGATTCAGAGAAGACAACATTCACTTGCCCATACGGAACGTTTGCCTATCGCCGCATGCCTTTTGGGTTATGTAATGCACCCGGCACGTTTCAACGATGTATGATGGCAATCTTCCATGACATGATCGAAAAGACAATGGAAGTGTTCATGGATGACTTCTCGGTCTTCGGAGATTCTTTCTCTATTCGGGGGTGGGAGATGCAGAGAGACACTCGAGACAACTAACTCTCACAAACCAATTTAGAGTGAAAAACAAAATGAATACATAACAAAACTATAACTTAGATTTAGGGAGTGAGCACCAGGGGGGGGTATAGGGAGGGGCCCTAGGGGGGGGGGGGGGAACAAAATGGGAGAAAAGCGCATTTTATATGGTTAAGAAGCATAGTTCTAGGAAACAAAATTTTCTAAGTCGGGAATGATGAGGTCGATCCGTGCCTAAAGTCGAAGTTATAGCCTAGCTCCTCACCCGACTACTGTAAAAGGTGGTCCGTAGTTTTCTTGGGCATGCCGGTTTTTACCGACGTTTCATACAAGACTTTTCCAAAAATTGTCCCGTCCAATGACCCCACATTTGCATGAAAAAGGACCTCCATATTTCTTCTCAAAAGAGTTATCGAATCCTTTATACATTAAAAAAGAAAATTGACCAAGGCTCTAAATTTGGATTGCCTCCCGTCTGGGACATGTCCTTTCGAACTCATGTTTGATGCATAGCACTTCAATTTGGGGAGTCCTAGGGAAACAAAAGAACAACGCATTTCTAAACCATTCACTAGCCTAGCAAACAAATGACCGAAGCTCAAGCACAACCCTACACTACGACCGAGAAAAGAATTACTTGCGTAGTATACGCTTCTTGAGAAATTCCGTCATATATCGTATTGTCCAAGAGCATAGTGTACACGTACCCCATATCTGCTATTAAGTATCTCCTTTTGCTAAAAAGGATGCTAAGGCAAACAGATGCGGTGGATCCTTTGCTCCAAAATTCAATTTGAGATCGCGACACAAAAAAGGAGCAAAAAAAAAACTTGCCGAGCCGACGCATCTCTCCAGACATAGAACCCCTCACCAAATGAATTCGAGAACAAGGAAATCACAGAAACTTTTCCAATCGAAACTCTTGGATCGTTGCTTCTTCGTGATGATAAACCCCATGTTTTTTGCAGATTTTCTCAAATTACCAAGGCGGGGAACTTCATTGTCAAAGAGATGTAGACCCTATACAGAAAACAAGTTTTTCAAAGATGTCACACATTATTTTATGGGACGAACCCCTTCTATCCAAGATCTGTGCTGACCAAGTAATATAGGCGTTCTGTATGTCGGGGCAAGAAGCTTTTTGACATTCTCAAAGCTTGCACAGTGGACCCACCGAGGGACACACGGTGCCAATTACACTGCTAAAAAGATCTTCGATTCAGGATTTTATTGGACCAAACGATCTACAAGATGCCATTGACTTGGTCACCCATGTTGACATACATTTGTCAACGTCAAGGCAAAAGTTCGCAACGAGATGAGATCCACAAAACTCCAGCCAAGTTTGCGAAATCTTTGACATTAGGTGGCAATTGATTTTATGGGGCCATTCCCGTCTTCAAGAGGGAACAAATATATACTCGTGGCCGTTGATTATTTATCAAAATGGGTTGAAGCGAAAGCGCTCCCCACTAATAGCCCGAGTTTGTTTGCAAATATTTCTTAAAACTGCTCTTCTCCACAGATTTTGGGTGCACCTCGTTCAATCATAATGATCGCTAACCCATTTTTGCAATTACCAATTTTCAAAAGCAAGCATAAATACGAAGTCACTCATCGTCCTCTCCACCGCGATTCATCCACAAACAAGAGGACATGTTGAAGGTATCCAATTCGTGGTTTTGATAGAATTCTTGAAAGGAACGTGGGGGGAAAACCGTGCCTCTGGTCTGAGAAAAACAGGATGACGCTCCGTCCTGGCCTCCGTACAGCTTAAAAAACACCCATGCGGGTGGCACTCCGTACAACTTGTATAAGGAAAGGGGCGTTGTCATCTAACCGATTGAGTCGAGCACAAAGCCTTACTGGGTCCCCTTAAGCATACAAACTTTATATCAAAATCCAACGGTGATCACCAAAAAGTTTCAGCTCAATGAACTTAATGAACTTCGTAATTCATGCCTATGAAAACTCTTTGATCTATAAAGAGAAACAAAGAGAATCCATGACTCTAAGATCAAAAATCGCGTTTTCAACGTCGGTGATCGAGTCCTCCTCTTTAACTCTAGATTAAAGATTTTCTCAGGCAAGCTTAAGACCCGCTGGAGTGGACCATTCACTCTAACCCAAGTTTTCCATATGCAAACTAATCGAGTTAATAAAATAAAAAAAAATCCCAAAACTCCCGGTATAAAATTATCCAAGTAAATGGTCATCCGTTAAAGCACTACTTTGGAGGGACGTACCACAATTGGTAGTCCGATCCCAGCTGTTCCCATGGACCCATAAAAATTCGGGGGACAGGTCAAGCAGAGCGACCTTAAACAAGCGCTTCGTTGGAGGCACCCCATGCTATCTAGTAGTAATTAAATAATTGTTTTTGTGTGAGGAGGCGTTACATTTTTCCATACCCTTTTACCCCGTGATTTGTCCATGTTTTTGTGTGCTTTGTGTTGTATATGGTCAAGGATTTCCCCCCGGATTGTGAAGACTCTTGTGCTCGCAGTTTTAACCTTCATCTACAAAGTTTCACATCCACAACTTTTATTTGGATCCAGTAATCCAAATCTAATCGACTAACTGTTTCATCTTTTTGCACACTCATAAACGGACCTAGATTTAACGTAGGATACCCTTTAAAAACATCGCGGAACAATGTTTTAGATCTAGTAATAGGGGGGGGGGAAAAAAAAATCTCGATTTGATATTGCCTGCAGCCTTTGTTGTCACGAAATCCATTTTTTACCTACCAAAATTTCAAAAAAATGAAAAAAACTTAAAAAAAATTTTCAAAAATAAAATAAGTGTTTATTGGTCACAATTTGACTTCCCAATGGTAGAATGAAATAAATTTTTGATTGGAGGAGGACGATCGGCTTATGCCCGTGTTGACCCAGCTTTGTCCTTAACCATTAATAAACGTAAGTTTTTTAGCAAAAGCAATCGCGGATCCTGTAATAGGGATATTTAATTGCGAAGAACGAAAAATATAGTGTTCTATTTACAAGTAAGGATTCTAAAAAGGATTAGTTGGATATGCTTAAAAGCTTATAAGAGAAACTTGTCGCTTTTTTACTCCCAAAAGCTCTTAACCTGACTAATAAACGTCTCAATTGCTTAACTTTAAACCGACATTTTCTAAAAAGAACTTTGGGGTCTTTCAGAAACGAAAATATTCCATCTTAGTTTCAGCTTGATACTTGAGTTTCTAAAATGAAATTTTCTCTATTACGGAAAATATGTTGCAAGTAAAAAAAATAAAAAAAAATAATATAAACTGTGGGCTGATAAAGGTTTACTGCATCTTGCCGGCTCACAACCGATGTTGCAGTCTTCAAAACAAAAGGCCCACAGTGAGATAATAAATGCCCAAGGTGGCATTAATTAAGTGTTAACAATAAGAAACCCGTCGTCAGATACTAAGTCACATACATCCTTTCGGAGCTGGCCGATGTTGTAGTCAAGTAAATGATGATTGGTAGTATAGTGTTATAGCAATAAAATGAAAATTTAATGGTTAAGATTCTTTTCTAACTTAAAGTATAATTTTGAACTAAGAATAACTTGCTTTAAGACTTCAAAAAGTTGTTGTGTTGCCGTTCGGATGAGATTATTTCGATTAAGTATTCTCCGTAGGGTGTCCAAAAACCTGGGCACCTTAAGCTGATGATGTCCTGGGACCGTTCCGAGAAGAAAGGTCGTTAACATGGAATAATCTCAAACCAATGAGATCATTAAATTTTTGATGTTTGCCGTGCTTTGAGTAGTATTGTTTATTTAGCGGTAAATCTAAGAAATTCGGCCTAAAGGAATGGAGTAAATAAGCCCCCGCTATTACATTGCGAAACATTCTCTTGTGGGGTCTCATCCTGACAACCTAAGTCGAAACTCCGCTGGGTTCTATCGAGAAATATGCTGGTTGGTAGTGATCTAGTCTTTTCCTCCCCAGATTTTTTCAGAAATACGTAATACACATAACTGTACACTGTTCTTCTAAATTGGTCGATCTAAAATTAACTTAAAATTAAGGCACAATCACAATTGAATAATTGTTTTGGGAGCGGAAAGTTGATAAAGTCATAGTTTAAGTAGGGTTTAGCATCCTTTACTCTGTACTTAAACTGTGATTTCGTTTTTACGCTTAGTTTGGGACTAGTGAAAAATCAGGGACGATGAATTTATCCGTCAGGACATCCGTAGATTATTCTATGGGCGCTTCTCATTCTATGATCCTAGTGTTGATAAAATAAAGGAAGTCAAACAGGTAGTTAAGAAAAGAAAAAAAAGGAAAAATACAAAAAAATTAGGATATATTTAGTGTACAGATAAAAAAATGGTGAAAACGGGACTTGTCGAAGCTATTGATTCTTTAGTTCCCCTTGACAAACACTTAGCTACTTTTCGAGGTTATTAGTCGAGGGGGATCGAGATTCTTAGTTTTCATAAATGTTTACTTCATAACATTGCGTGAGGACACGGCAATACCTTAGTATGGGGGATTTTGGTATGTGCTTATAATCACACATACATTTTCATAAAAACGACTTAAATGAACTAACAAAAACAGACAAAACTGCCAAATTTAAAGTTTTGTTTTGCATTTGTATTATGCAGGAAACGGATATCACACAAAAGGACGAAAAACAAAGCCAAAAACGTCAAAACCAAGCACGGAATGGAAAAGTGTGAAAAGATGAAGTCAATCAAGCCAAAAAGTCAACAGAAAAGTCAAACAGTCAAAGTCAGAGTCAACTCCGAGAAGCTGAAGCAGAAAATATAACTTGAGGGACTGTAATTACCAATTCCCAAAGTTATAATACAAAGGAAACAAAGACAAGGGCTGAATTTGCAATTTAGTTAAAATGCAAGTAGAGGGGGCATTCCTGCCAACCCCTCATACTTGTATTACAAAAAGGACTAAGTTTGCAATTAGAGATATAAGGTTGAGGGGGCATTTCTGCCAAACCCTCAACCTTGTATCACCATCAAGGACGAAATATGCAACAAACATTATAACTTTGGGGGACCTAAGTTGCCAAACACCCAAACCCTTACCCTGTCACCCCAAACCTGTTTATAACAGGTTTTCCCGCCCATTCCCCCCCCCCCCCAAACCACTCACGGGTTAACCACCACCTTTTTATCCCATAAACCTCAATTACCCTGGATAAACCCTTTCTCCCACCTCCACTAACACCCTTAACCAAGTAAAACTGCCAAGATGGAGATCTCACCATTTTCGAGTAAATTCAAGGGTTATGATCATGATCCGAAAGTGCACATGACAAGATCAAAGGCTGAGACTTCAAATGGGGACTTTTATCTCACCAAACAAACACACTAGGAGCTTTTTCACTCAGCAAGAAAGCACAATGCCTTGAATGGAAGAACTTGGGTTTCGGGTATAAATACCCCCAATGGATGCCATTGCTGTAACATCTGAGAATTTTTGAAATTTTGAATGACGATTTCAATCTTTGACTTTTAGGATCTGGCTTGACTTATAAGAACGACCATCTAAATCACGTTTTCACGACTCGGACTTTAAAGCAATTTGCTGTGGAATGTTATTCCCTGACAACTTATTTAGTTTTGCCCGGAGACTTTGAGAAACAAGCTGAAGAGGGCCAAAATAACTACCGTCGCTAAAAGTTTCTGAAAAACTGCACACAACGCGTACCGACCCAAAATAATTAAATTTATATTTAATTATCATAAGTTAGTAAATAAAAATATTTAATAAATTAATTATCTTGTTAATCGAAAACGTATGTTAAAAACGCAATTATTAAAGTTAAAAATTTGTTTTACGGATAAAGTTTATCAGAACAATATATAAATAAATAACGAACGTTTTAAACAAATTTTGTAAAACAATTGTGAAAACTAGTCGTGTAAATACTCATTTTTATTGGAAAAATGATTTGGAAAACAATGGCGAAAGTTTCGAGAATTGAATCGACCGTTAAGTCGCTCAAACGAGTCCCGAACCGATACGTATAAAAACTATATTAAAAAGTTACAAAATAGACCCTAAACTATTAGAGACTTGTCAAAATTATTAATATATATATATATATATATAAAAATTTCAGTCTATGAATATAAATATATATACCCTATACTATTATAAATTTTCTATTTTATTTTAAAACTTTTATATATATATAAAACTTTTATACATTTTCATTTATATAAAAAACACACCTCCTCCTCCTTCCTCTCTCCCCACCCGTCGGCGACCACCACCACCACCGCCGGAAAAGTTTTCCGGCGGGCATTTTCCGGCGAAGACCAAAAAGGCTCCTCGTGACCGGATCTATCTGATCCCCACCAATACTATCCTTCACGCGCCTTATAACACCACCATCACCACCACCGAACCCACGCCACCACCACAGCCACCGTGGGGGTGCGTTTGTTTATGTGGCTATCACCACATAAGGGGTGCGTTTGGTTGTGTTTTTCATAAAAGGGTGCATCGGGTTTCGTGGGTTAACAACAATAAGGGTGTGGTTGATTTTATTAAAACACCACAAGGGTGTTTGTTTTCGGGACAGCCACCGCACCTCAAGGGTG
>BQNB010150554.1:0-12384 GCA_026074375.1 Tanacetum coccineum
TATGTAAATGGACCTTGGTTTTGGACTTGGATCGTATTTTGGACTTATAAATATCTTAATGGACCCTTATTGGGCCTTAAAGCCCTATAAGCGATATTTAGTCGTTATAAGAGTTTTGACGGACTTTTAGAAGTGTAAATGTATTTACGAAGTGATATTGAACGATATTTTGGAAAAACGTTTTAGTAAACGTTAAAGATTGAGATTTTAGGATTTTGTCAAAAAGTGTCGAATTGGTAAAAGTGTTGAAAATAAGGTTTGAAACATTGAAAAACGTTGTATGAGCGTACGGGTCATGTCGAAATTTCATAAAATGTTTATACTTAGAAATTTTCCTAAAAACATGATTTTTGATTTTAAATAATAAAATATTATTTAATTATTTTATTTAATATATTCACTAAAAGTCGAAAAATATATTTTTTCTCAAAAATTCTTGAATATGTTTACTATGAGTAAACGTTTCATTTTCAACTCTAATATGATTATTTTCATGGTGACTAAGGTTACCGAATGGACTTACCGAGATATATTTATAATTATTAATTACAAATATTTACGTATATTACTTATCTATTTTCGTTAATAGTATAAGTAAGTATTATTGAGTAATAGGATTGATATGATTATTGGGATATGTCGTCAACCATCACACCGCTAAATTGTTATGAGTAATTGTACAACGCGTCTAAACTCTATGCATCAAACGTGAAGACTGTTTAGAAATAGATGATTAAATTGGGACATTAACTGGACTATGTCGTGTGCAGGCGTCGTTGCATTTGCTTGGTTGATTGAGATTTGATTGCTAAAGACTTGCTTGAGGTGAGTTATCGTAGCCTCATTTTTACTGTTTTTCCGTTGGGGGAAAATGATACTCAAATGTGTTTTGAAATGTTTTGAATTGATCTATGCGAAATGTGGTTTTGTTTTTGGGACAAGTTATGTGCTTATGACTGATATGTGAATATTATGTGTTGCATGATTGTTTGGATCGGATGGGTACGCCTACCCAGTATTGGTGTGATTATTGGAGCGGATGGGTACGCCTACCCAGGTTTGTGTGTGGTCCTGCCCTAATTTTAGTGCTCCAGCTGGTAGGCCCTTTAGGTGCGTAAGTGACATATGGTTATTTATTAGCGGTGATGCTAAGGTTGTTTGCGTATATATTCACTGTCATATAGCACTATTGTCTACTGTTGAAATACTGGCACAACTTTTGGGTTTAAGGTCAAACCTACGAGCTCACCAACATTATTGTTGACGTTTTCGAGTATCATTTTCAGGTGAAGTGAAAGAGGAATAGTTGGTGATTTATGTGGTAGCAGACTTAGAAGTATCCCGGGTGGATTTTCATGCGAAGTCTTGCTTGTTTATTTTATTTGGCTTTAGTATTTGGAAGTTTTGGTTTATGTTTGGATTTTGGACCCCTGTGAGGGCTTATGAATAATTATAGGAGATTGTGGATTTTGATCGTGATTTGGGACATCACTCGAGGTTGTTCGAGGTTGATGGTCTTCGTAACACTTGAAGTTTTTGCATTGTAGTTTTCTTTATTTTGTATCTTGTGTTATGATTGATCATATTGTTGCATTCCTGAGTTTCCGCCATTGTCGGGGTGTGACAGATTGGTAATCAGAGCCAAGGTTATAGAGAACTAGGTGAATTGGCCTAGACTATAACCTAAGATCCGTTGTTTAGTTGCGTATAGGATTTATGTGCCCGATGTTCCGCTTTTGTTTGCTTTTGCGTGTTCGCAGTTTGGTGCTTTAGTTATGTCAGTCATTGAAATGTGTGAGCTCAATATTGAATATGACTAGGAAAGGATACGAATATAAGTACGGTGGCCAGCGTAGTTATAAGCGTATCACAACTCACTCATACTTAGTAATGTTGTTCACACAAATCGATGTTGACACCGTAGGGTGATGTTAGGTGTATATCTGTATATATAGTAAGACATTCTATATATATGCGAGTCTTCCTGCCTACCTAACGTTGCCTATGTTCTCCCTCGTATAGATAATGCTGGCAAGGATAAGGACCCGAAGTGTTGGTCGGCCTGCTGCCGAATCATTAGGAGGGGGAACGGGTGTACGGGTTGGTAGATATGGAAGGGGTAGAAGACCTAGGGATGGTAATGATGAGCATGTTGATGATTTTAATGATCAAGGAAATAACCAGGGTTTGAGAGTTAATGGGGGTGTAGAGGGAGTCAATGGGAATGTAGAGGGAGCCAATAGGGGAGCACCCAACTTCTCGACGATCATTGCCCAACAAATGCAGAACCTCTTACCCGCCATGCTAGCTCAGGTTGGTAAGCAAGGAAATGTTAGAAATCAGAATGGTAATGCTGTTAATGAGAACGTTCAGGAGAACATTGGGAATGTGTTAGTAAATGGCAACCGGGTAGGTTGTTCATATAAGGAGTTCTTAACTTGTAACCTTAAGGAATATGATGGTAAAGGAGGTGTTGTAGTTCTTACTCGTTGGATTGAGAAAATGGAGTCTGTGCATGATATGAGTGGTTGTAGTATTAACCAAAAAGTGAAATATACTACTTGTTCATTTGTGGGTAAGGCTTTAATAAGGCGGAACTCTCAGATCTGCACGTTAAGCCAGGAAGTTACTGTTAGTATGTCATGGAATGACTTTAAGTGTATGATGATACAAGAGTTTTGTCCTAGTCATGAGATGTAAAAGTTGGAATCTGAGTTGTGGAATCATGCCATGGTCGGGGCTCGTTATGCCGCGTATACTGATAGGTTTCGTGAGTTGGCTAGGTTAGTTCCACATTTGGTAACTCTAGAAAGTAGGATGATTAAGAGGTATGTGTATGGCCTTGCTCCACAGATCCATGGGATGGTGGCAGTAATAGAGCCAAAGACTATACAGAAGGCTGTGCAGATTTCTGGTGCACTGACCGATGAGGCTATGAGAAATAGATCAATTAAGAAGGTTGAGAAAAGAGGAAATATGGGGGAACCTAGCAAGGATAAGAATGGTAGGGATGATAATAAGAGGACTAGGACTGGAAATACTTTTGCTACTACTGTAAACCCTGTAGGAAGAGAGAATACAGGTACTTAGCCCAAGTGTACCATCTACAACTCCTACCATGCACCCGGAGGGCCTTATTGCACATGCTTCAACTGTAACCTTCCGGGTCATTTGGCAAAGGATAGTAGAAGTGTGCCGAGGAATGTAAATCCAGTTAATGCTAGAAACCCAACTGTTAGAGCATGTTATGAGTGTGATAAGAGATTGAATAGAGCTCAAGGACTGGAAGAAAATCGTCCAAACCAAGTTGCTGCTAATAACGGGGGTCAGGGTCGTGGAAACCAAGGGAACCAGGCTAGGGGTAGGGCATTCATGTTGGGAGCAGAGGAAGCTCGCCAAGATCCGAACATTGTGACGGGTACGTTTACTTTGAACAATCATTTGCCACTACCTTATTTGACTCTGGTACCGATTATAGTTTTGTTTCCACTAATTTCATACCTCTCATAGGCTTAGAGCCCAGCGAATTAGGTTTCAAATATGAGATTGAGATAGCTAGTGGGCAACTAGTAGAGATTGATATGGTTATTAAGGGTTGCAAACTAGAAATCGAGGGTCATGTCTTTGACATCGATTTGATACCTTTTAGACATGGGAGTTTTGATGTGATTATAGGTATGGACTGGTTGTCTAATTATAAGGCTAAAATAATATGCCATGAGAAGGTAGTGAGGATACCACTACCGGATGGCAAGGTGCTTAGAGTATTAGGAGAGAGACCGGAAGAGAAAGCAACATTTTTGATGGGTACTAAGGCTAGTGATAAGAAACAAGAAGAGATTGTCGCGGTTAGAGATTTTCCTGAGGTATTCCTGGATGACCTATCTGGATTATCGCATATTCGGGAAATTGAGTTTCGAACTGAGTTAATCCCTGGAGCAACGCCGGTAACAAAGTCTCCCTATCGTTTGACACCTTCTGAATTAGAGGAGTTGTCAGGATAACTCAAGGAACTCTAAGACAAAGGTTTCATTCGACCAAGATCGTCGCCTTAGGGAGCGCCGGTGTTGTTCGTTAAGAAAAAGAATGGTTCTTTAAGAATGTGTATTGACTATAGAGAATTGAACAAGTTGACTATTAAGAATCGTTATCCACTTCTTAGAATTGATGATCTATTTGATCAACTGCAAGGGTTGTAGTTTTTCTCGAAGATAGATCTTAGATGTATATTGACTATAGAGAATTGAACAAGTTGACTGTTAAGAATCGTTATCCACTTCTTAGAATTGATGATCTATTTGATCAACTGCAAGGGTTGTAGTTTTTCTTGAAGATAGATCTTAGGTCTGGATACCATCAGCTGAGAGTGCATGAGGATGAAATTCTAAAGACTACGTTTAGAAATCGTTATAGACACTTTAAGTTCACAGTAATGCCCTTTGGTCTGACTAACGCACCAGCAGTATTCATGGATTTGATGAATAAAGTTTGTAGGCTTTATCTTGATAAGTTTGTGATAGTGTATATAGACGATATCTTAATCTACACTAAGACTTAAGAGGAGCATGTAGAACACTTAAGGTTAGTCTTGGGACTGCTCAAAAAGGAGAAATTGTATGCTAAGTTTTCTAAGTGTGAATTCTGGCTAAGAGAAGTGCAGTTTCTTGGGCATGTGATAAATGGTAATGGGATTCATGTAGACCCTAGTAAGATTGAAGCTGTTAAGAATTGAAAAGCCCCTATAACTTCGATTGAGGTTCGTTTATTCTTAGGATTGGCTGGGTATTACCATAGGTTCTTTGAGAACTTTTCTAAGATAGCTAAGTCTCTTACTATCTTGGTTCAGCAATGTAAGACTTTCGATTGAGGTGAGGAACATGAATTGGTATTTCAAACCTTGAAGGATAAGTTCTGTAATGCGCCTGTTCTAGCTCTTCCCGATGGACCGAAAGACTTTGTGGTATATTGTGATGTGTCCGGGATAGGACTAGGCTGTGTGTTAATGCAAAGAGGTAAAGTGATAGCCTATGCGTCTAGGCAGTTGAAAATTCATGAGACGAATTATACGACCCATGATTTGGAATTAGGAGCTGTTGTGTTTGCCCTTAAGATTTAGAGACATTATCTCTATGAGAAAAAGAATGTCATTTATACAGATCATAAGAGTCTTCAGCATATCTTTAGTCAAAAAGAGTTGAATATACGACAGCGTCGCTGTATAGAGTTGTTTAGTGATTATGACTGTGAAATTTGCTACCATCCTGGTAAGGCAAATGTGGTGGCTGATGCCCTAAGTAGGAAGGAAAGAGTAAAGCCTAAGAGAGTTAGAGCTATGAATATGACCCTTCAGTCGAGTATCAAGGATAGGATACTGGCGGCTCAGAGGGAGGCTATAAATGAGTCTGCAGGAATGCAGAACGGTTTGGATGAGATGATAAAACAAAGAAGGGATTGGACTTTATACTACCTGGATCGAATATGGGTACCTTTGAAGGGTAAGGTGAGAACCCTGATAATGGATGAAGCCCATAAGTTGAAGTACTCTGTACACCCAGGAGCTTATAAGATGTATTACGATTTGAGAGATAGGTATTGGTGGCTTGGAATGAAAAAGGACATATCTGAGTATGTTATGTGAGGATTATAAGATGGATAGATTAGCTAGATTGTATTTGAATGAGATAGTTGCTAGACATGGTGTGCCGATCTCGATCATATCAGATCGTGATAGTCGTTTCACATCAAGGTTTTGGCAGTCAATGCAAGAGGCATTAGGAACTCGTTTAGACATGAGTACGGCTTATCACCCTCAGACCGATGGTCAGAGTGAGCGCTATGCGTGAGGATTATAAGATGGATAGATTAGCTAGATTGTATTTGAATGCATATAGTTGCTAGACAAGTGTCCGATCTTCGATCACATCAATTGTGGTAGTTCGTTTCACACATCAAGTTTTGGCAGTCAATAGCAAGAGGCAATTTGAAACCCGTTTAGACAATGAGTATGGCTTATCACCCTCAACCGATGGTCAGAGTGAGCGTACTATTCAGACTTTAGAAGACATGCTTAGAGTGTGCGTCCTGGACTTCGGAGGAAGTTGGGATGTTCATCTTCCGTTGGTTGAGTTTTCGTATAACAAAAGTAACATTCTATGTGAGAATGGGTCACCGTTTTGAGGCATTGTATGTAAGAAAGAAGTCGTTCTGCCAATTTTTGTGGGCTGAAGTTGGAGAAGGTCAGTTGATAACCTGATTAGTGCCAAGAGACACTATAAGAAGATCTCGCAATTAAGAACACTAAGACTGCGCATGATCATAGAAAAGTTATGTTTGATAAAGAGGAAGCCTCTAAGTTAGTGTGGGTGACTATTCTTCTCAAAGTTCCCGCCTTGGAAAGGTGGGTACGCTTTGGGAAAAAGAAAAGTTAGCACCAATTAGTGGTACTTTTGAGATATTGCAAGTATACCCTGTGCAATCGTTAGATTGCCAGGGAGTTGAACAGTGTTCAAGACACTTCCACTCGAACTAAGAATGTTTGGCTGATCCAACACTACAAGTGCCTTGGATGAATTCGAGTGATGCGATTGAATTTATGAAGAGCCTGTGGAAATTTTAGAAAGAGAGTTTAAGCAGCTGAAGCGTAGTAGGATTGCCATCGTCAAGGTTCGGTGGAATTCGAAACATGGCCCTGAATTCACGTGGGAACGTGAAGATCAGATGAAATCGAAGTACCTGCATTTGTTTAGTGATGTTAGTAGTTGAATTTCGGGTACGGAATTCTTTTAAGGGGGTAAAATGTAACCTTTGCCCTTTTTGTGTTCTGAATATTTCATTTATAGTCCTTTGACTATTTGACATTTGTCAGTTTATTCAAATTTTATACCGTGTTGACGGTGATGATTTTTATAAGAATTATGGTGAATTATGGTTTATTGTGATTAATAATCCCTTTTGGAATGTATTATTGTGTTATTTGTATTCTGGGTGGTTTGACCCGTGAATTTTGAAAAATGCCAAAAAAACGAGTCCCGACACGGCTGTTAATGTCCAAATGAGTTTTGAAGGGTTTAAAGTGTAAATATGTTGTGTAATACTATAGATTAATGGAAAAGTATTTTTAAGGTGATTAAAAATGCTAATTATCTTTGGGGTAAATTTTACGGTTGCGTTTTACGAGTATTTAAGTGATCCCGACACGAAAAGAAAGACCCGAACCCTCATAGGATGCTAGTTGGGACGTGTGAAGGATAAGGGACAAGGAGGCTATTTTCTATCCTTGTTGTCTAGAGATACCTTGTACAAATATATTCCTTCCACTAGCTTTTCATCAATTCACACTTTTCCAAAATAAAACACACACATATTAGTGAGTGTGCTTTGGTTACGACCGCCACCTACACCACCCATAAATTTTTCCACATTGATTGAGACTGTGATATTCCGGGTTGAATAAGTGAGTGTTTGGGGTTTTCATTAAACAACGTTAAGTTGTCCGTAGTCGAGACCAAATCCTACAATTTGAAGAAATAACTGCATGTTTTTTCAAATTAAATTTCGTTTGTCCTTTTGGTGTTTTTTGATTCATAAGATGTTAGATTGTACAAGTGATCATCGTGAGAATCAATATTTGAAAACGAAAACTAAATAAAAAAGGTGTTGTGTTTGGTTCGGGGATTTATAAAAACGGAAAAAGGATTTTTGTATTTTGATGTTGAGGTTGATGTTGCATATATTACGTTGCTAGATAGCTTATTTTTTATAGTAGCTTGTTTACTTATTCGGGCTTATTTTAGCTATTCTTGGTTTAATTAGGCATATATGCCACGTGACTTCAAAATCACAAGGAAAGTAATTTGAATATATTTTGTGCTATGGCGTAAGTTTGTAACTATTTTTTAGGCTTATTTTGTAACCAATACGATACTACTTATTAGCTTATTTTCTAGCTTAAATATACGTAATTTGGAGCTTATAGACTGACAGTCCCAATAAGTCTATTTAAGGGTCATGGCTTAATGTGAGGGCTTAATGTGTTCCGGATTATTTCTACATATAAGTATAACTTAAATATGTAAATAGACCTAGGTTTTGGACTGGATCGTATATGAGACTTATAATATCCTTAACGGACCCTTATTGGGCCTTAAAGCCCTATAAGCATATTTAGTCGTTATAGATATTAGACGGACATATAGAAATGAAAATGTTATTTACGAAGTCATAATTGAACAAAATTTTTGGAAAAACGTATTTAGTAAACGTTACAAGAAATGAGATTGGGGATTTTGTCAAAAAGTGTCGAATTGGTAAATATAATTGTTTGAAAATAAGGTTTGAAACCTTGGAAAACAGTTGTATGAGCTAACGGGTCATGTCGAAATTTTCATATAAAGATTTATACTTAAGAAATATTCCTAAAAACCTGATTTTTGATTTTAAATAATAAATATTATTTAATTATTTTATGTATTTAATAAATTCACTAAAAAACGAAAAATATAATTTTTCTCGAAACTTCTTGAATATGCCTTTTATGAGTAAACGTTTCATTTTCAACTCTAATATGATTATTTTCACGGTGACTAAGGTTACCGAATGGACTTACCGAATATATTTTATAATTATTAATTTATAAATATTACGAAAAATACTTATCTATTATCGTTAATATTATAAGTAAGTATATTAGAGTAATTGATTGATATGATTAAAGGGAAATGACCGTCAACCATCACACTCCTAAATTGTTAAGAGTATTTTACAACCGCGTCAAAAACTTATGCCATCAAACGTAAGATTATTTGTAAATGGTATGATTAAATATGAGACTTAACTAGACCAGTCTGTGCGGCGCGTCGATGCATTTGCTTGAGTGATGAATTGTTGCAAAGACGTGCTTGAGAGGATCTTGACCCCATTTTTACTTGTTTTTTTCGTTATGTGAAAAAAAGAAAACGTCAAATGTGTTTTGAAATGTTTTCAATTGATCTATGTGAAATGTGGTTTTGTTTTTGGGACAAGTTATGTGCTTATGACTGAATAGGAATAATATGTAGTTGCATGATTTTGGATTATCGTATGGGTTAGCGCCCTACCCAGTAATATTGGAGGAATATTGGAGCGGAATGTAACGCCTACCCAGTTATGAGTTTTCCTGTCCTAAATTTTAGTGCTCAGATTCGATGATATTATAACATTTAAAATACACAAGTAAGAATCAATGATAAAAAATTCCGGAAAATAT
Organism: Tanacetum coccineum; assembly: GCA_026074375.1. Lineage (NCBI taxonomy): Eukaryota > Viridiplantae > Streptophyta > Magnoliopsida > Asterales > Asteraceae > Tanacetum > Tanacetum coccineum. The sequence goes on from BQNB010150554.1 coordinate 9,245, forward strand.
TCCCTTCCCAAGGGCCCCACTCTCCCCAAATCGTATGTCCCCAAACGCTTCAGCAATAGAAATTTAACCTGGTTAAGATAAATTGACTGATGAGAAATAATATATGACACTGATATAATTACAACTAAAATTAAAATTAAAAAAATCTAAATTAAATCATACGGGAAACAAATATCGGAAAAAAGATCTTACAACTACGGCAAAAAAATTAGTTAAAAGGAAATCCTAAAATATAAATCTAAATTAAATACGGGGAACAGAACTACGGTATCTAAAACCTACATACTAAAAATAAGAAATAAATGCTAAATTAAATTAAAAATCAAAATTAAATTTCTATTAACTTAACTTGAAAAATTATGAAAACTAAACTAAAACGGAGGTCGTTTGAATGTAAAACGAAAAGAAACGTAAAACTACCCGTAAAAGTGTCTAAAAACTGAAATTTTAAAAAAATTAACCTACAACTAAATTTTTAATATTTTCCAAACAACATAAGACAAAAAAAATTTGTTACCAAAAAAGTAAATATATTTTGTTTATTAATTAGTTGGATTTTTTATGAAATTATCACAGATTAATAACTACTTAAACTTAAGAAAATAGAACAAGAGAAAAAGACAAAAAATAAAAGTTATAAAAATTCTGAAAAAATAAAATTAAATAAAGAAAAAGTTAACAATTCTAAAAATATAAAAATGCCCAAATTTTACTGATTAAATTAAAAGTAATTAAACTAATTAAATTTTAACCTAATTTAATTATTTAAATAACTAAAAGTCTAATGGCTGTTAAACTAAAGGACTAACAGTGTAATGGAATAGGGACTAACGAAGTAACACGCTACTAACTAAGGGTACTAACAAAGTTAACTATAAAATTAAAATTTACATAAACAGTCCCTGAGTTGGACCCCGAAGTGCAAAGGCAGTCCAATTAGCTTATTAGCCAAAACTTATAAAAGTAAAGTTAAAGAGGGGCTTATGGGGAACATTTTTCATAATAAGCACTAAGCTTGAATCTCACTAAATAAGCCAGGATTTTAAGGTTTTGGGGTCAGCAGACTTAATAAGCTTATGGGCTTATTTGGGCTTTTTTCTTTGAGATTAAGCTGCACAATAAGCTAGAACTTTAAAGGAACAAGTTACCTAGGCAAGGGAGTCCTAATTAAGCTATGGTCACCTAAAATAAGCCCTAAGTTAAGCTAAAATTTAAATAAGCTATACTAACAATTTTAACAAAAACAGAAAAGACCTACTTTTAGGCTACTATTAAGCTACTCTAATAAGCAATCTAATTGAAATAAGCTGCTAAACCTAATAATTGGACCTATAAGCTACATTAAAAAACAATAAAAACCTAATGCTTAGTATTAAATAAGCTAGAAAAATGGGGCTTAAACCTGGTGCTCAGCACCAGGGGAGGTGCAACAGTGGCCTAGGGGGCTTTTTGGGCTTATGAAAATAAGCTCATGAGGGCTTTTTACCCAAAATAAAACCTAGACAGATTTAAAAGGGTGGTAAGAGAGCTTAAGTCCAAAATTTGAGCTATTATGTTGCACTTAAACCTGCTGATTTTTGAGCTTGAGTTTGGCTGATTTCAAAATTATGGCATTTTAAACACTTAATGAAACTTGGTCAATTGGTTATGACAGAGCAAGAGGGCTTTTGAAAGGGTGGTTATGACTAAGATAAACACAAACAAGGTATGCTTAAGCTGTTTAAACAGCTTAAGCTTTTTAACAAAATGTGACTTAATAGCTTTTTGATAGAAAGATCAAAGGGACTTAAAAACTTATTTTTAACAAAAAAGTTTTGATTAAATTGGCCTAATAAAGCCCACACACTCAGCCAAAGATGGCTGAGTGGGTATGACCCATTAAAATCCCCAAATGACCCATTTTGCAGTCTATGCCAAACACCCCCTTAAATTTGTAAAAAACGTTTTTTAATGATTTTTAATAAATGGAAGGCTGAGAAAGGTAAGTACTAGTAATGTTTAGCTGGTTTAACTCATTTTTACACAAGTTTAACAAGTTTTACAAGGCTTATATGAATTTCGACAGTGGTAATAGCAAACTTTGAAATAAACTCTTAACTTTTTATTAAAATTCAGAAACTTACAACATAAACTTTAAAAAGAACTGAAGTACAATAAATTGCTTAAAAAAGACTTAATTAAAACATAAACTAAAAAACAGGGTAAAAAGGGTGTATGGTCTCGGCTTGGTCTTCTTCCTTTTATAACAAGTCCAAAGACATTCTTGGTCTTCACATTGTGCTAGTTGGGTGTGTAGAAAGTCTTCACACAATTCCCAGCCCTTGGATTGCCTTGTGCTACTTTATCATACATCTCAGCCATTGGGGGGTCTCGGGTTAAGAGATTGCCAACTTGGCAAGGTCTCAAATACAAGTGGGAGGTGGGAAAGGGTAGGGGTGAGCTGTGGTAGGGTACTTGGGAGGTGGTTTATGCTCTAAACCATGGGGAAGAGGTGGTAAGGTTTTTGGCGGTAAAGCTGTTATGGTACAGTTATGGTTAGAGTTTAAAAGAAAAGAATGAAGATGATGCAAAAATGGCCCTTGTTGTTTCTCTTTCTTTTCATTTTATTTTGCCGATTTTAGTTATAAAAATAGTTTAGAAAATAACACAATTGGTCCTTGTGGTTTATAACAAAAGAAGTAAAAGAAGGTTTCACAAAGGGCAGTTTTGGTCCCTGTGTTTTTATAAGTAAAAGAGAAAAGAAAGGTTTGACAAATTGCAAAATTGGTCCCTGCTGTTTTATAACTAAAAGAATTAAAGAAAGTTTGGAATTTTGCAAAACAGCCCCCTAGGTTTAAAAAGGGTAAAGGTTTATGGTTTTGGCAGATTTAGTACCTTTCTTTTATTTTTCCATTTTTCTTTATAAAACACTTTTAAAAATGACCTTTTTAGTCCTTATTGTTTTATAAAAAGGATTAATGGGCCATATTTGGGCCCACTGGGTTTGGGTTTGGGCCCAATAAGGTGTGTGGGCTTGTATTGGGCCCACTGAGTGTGTCTGGGCCCAATAAGGTACAGGTTTGGTTATTGGGCTTTTTCAAGCCCAATAAGGTTATGGAGTGGGTTTTGTGTGTACAATGGCTGAGATTGGCTGTAACTGG
>BQNB010150556.1:0-16017 GCA_026074375.1 Tanacetum coccineum
AACCTCAAATGATAATTACAATTTCTCAAAGAAAAAATTGTTATTTCATCAACCATATAAATCACAACAAACCTTTCAACACCTTACTCTTACAAATTCATCAAGATCAAACAAAACACATACCTTAAACCAGATCAAATCTTTAAAACCCTAACTATCTATAAGGGCTGAATCATCATCATACAATCCCTCTTTACCTAAAATCACTCCCAAAGAAGAACCTGCCACTCTTGATAAACCCGAAAGCTTAAACCCTTTCTTACCTATAGATCAGATTGAGTTCACCTTTAAAGAGATTGTCTTTACCACCAACAATGAAGTTGCACTACTATATCCCTCACACCCAAACTCGGAATACATTAGGGATGTGTCATAATTCATTTATAAATGCTGTATAAAGGAAGCATTTATCAGGGGCCCAACTCAATACAAAGAATACCTGAGTGAATTTTGGTATACTGCAAAGACCTTAGATGACTCTAAGATTTGGGTATCCACTCCTACATGTAGAATTAAAGGAGACATAGGCATCAACACCTTTAGAAATGCTCTTAGGTCTCATTACCTACCTCACTTAAGTATGTATGTTTCCCTACCCTCCACAACAATAGCGAGACCATGGTTTGCAACAATAGGTTATAGTGGGGAGATTGGGGTAAAGGGAACTCTCAAAAAGAGTTGTCTTCCTCCTAGGTAGAGGCTACTGATGGGTCAAATCATTTAGTGTTTAGGTGGGAAAACAGGTGGCCTGGTCTAAATATCTAACAAGGATGCCACCATCTTGTAATGTTTAGCAAATAGGGTAAAGGTAGATTATGCTAAGCTAATACGGGAGGATATCATTCACAAACTAAGCAAGAAAACTAGGGAAAAGGTTGTTCCCTATCCTAGGTTTATATCCCTTCTACTAGACTACATGATGCATGAATATGATAATAAAGAGCTCACCATAAACCCCACTCAGGTCTTCAGTGTTCACAACTAGGCATTAAAGCCAGACCAAACTAAAGGACCTCCCTTCACTGACCACATGAAGGCAATCTACAATTTAGATGTGCCTGTAGACTCCAAAGCTCCAAAACCTTCCTCACAAACTGAGGAGGTTCCCCAAGGCAAAAAGACTAGAGCAAAAAGTGGACTCAGAAGAAAAATAATCTTCAAAACACACATCTTAGTCCAAGCCAGAGGCATCCAAATCCAAAACTGGCCAATCAAAAAAAGAAACCCAGTCCAGTTCGGCCAAGGTCAAAAGCCATAGGGCATCCTTCACCTCCCACACCAGTAGTTGGTGAAATGCATAAAGAGGCACAACAAGCAGTTGGTGGCCTAACATCTTTAGGGGCCATCGGTGAAGAAGGAGCCCACCATCAGCTTAGTAGTGGTATGTCTGCATATATTCTTATTGAACCTGATTATTCAGCTTCTTTCATTTGCATTCTGAGTCTGCATCAAGACGTGATGCTTCAGCAGATTCCACAGCTAAAGCTGATCCTGAAAATTCTGCTCTTAATGATTCCATACCTGCACAACAGGGTATGAATAAAGGAACTAAAAACTATTAAACTGATTAAATATTTGCAGGGACTTATCCAAGTGTTCTTCTAGATCAAACTAAATCTGCTGAATATGGGTTAAAAACTGCCCACACTGATTTAGGAACAAATAATGAGTCCAGAGCTGATGAAATTTCAAAGAAAATAAGCTGAGGATTATAGTTTTTGAACGAAAAGGTATGCTTTGCATTCCCTACCCTCCCCTTCCCCCCCTTTCTTCTCCCCTTAACATCTATGGGGTTAATAAATACAAGAATGGAATACCTTGATCAACTGAAAAGATAAGATTGACTTCAAAACAACCCTAAAGAATAGATCCTTTAATGAACTAAATCAATATACTTAACAAGAAAAGGATAAGAAATGTTGGACTAACAGACCTTCCTGGTTATATTGTCGTGTTTTTATGTAAAGTGATGGTCATTATATATTCTCGAGCCTTGTATAGGAAAACGTAGTTTACGAGAATTCATTTAAGCAAAGTGGGCCTAAGTTGCAGGCTTAAAGCCTATTAGTTATCAAGCCCGGCCATAATACAACTATATAAAGCCCTCTTTAAGTGTGGAGAGGGTGTAGCTTATTTTCTTCTATGTCGAAGTAACCATTTTTCTCTTATTTTTTCTTCTCAAAACATTTCTCTGTTAGAATCTCCGTATTTGTGTATGTGTATGTGAATTGATAAGGCTATCATGTGGTATCAAGAGGTCAAGGTTGATTAGTGTTCATGGTTTGCTTATTCTAGCTTATTTCGAGCTTAATATAAGCTTATTGAGCCCACGGCTTGGCTAGGATATAAGTTATTTGGTTCATAATTGTGGCTTTCTTTCTTTACCAAATAGCTTATTTGCAAGCTTCTTTGGTACGGCTTATTGCTATTGTTAACGTTTTTGTTGATTTGAAACCTGTTTCCTTTAAGGTGTTAGAACGCTTGTTTGCTTATTTTCTTAATTATATGCTTATTCGCTTTAGTTTGTAGCTTATTTTCATGGTAGAATAGCTTATTTAGCTTTGTTTCGTTCTTCAAGTCAAGTGCTATTAGTAGGGTTGTTAAAGGTTAGGAAAAGGATAGTACTATTATTTGTTTGTATTCAAAGTTGAGAAAACTAAAAGTATAGTTCAAATAGTGTTTACTAAGTGGTTAACTTTTGAAGTGTCAATTGGTTTGCTTTAAATAGGCATCGGTTTACTTGTTGTCATAGCCAGCGGTTTGGCTTATTAGAGCAGCGGTTTTTATAAAGTCTTAGTTTTGCCTACTGAAACCATGTCCAATTGAAACTTGATCTGTTTGATTTATTATATATAGGATATCTTAAATTTTCCTCATGGTTTTGTACAGTCTGCAAGCGGTTTACTTCATTATTGCAGCGGTTTGTAAACAAGTTAGGCAACGGTTTAATTGAAATTTATCCAGCGTTTTGATTGCATCTTGGAGCGGTTTGTTTACTTTGTTCATGCGATTTGGTTATTTGATAGGCAGTGTTTATATTGAATTTTGATAGCAGTTTACCTTCACTTCTTACAGCGGTTTACATTCTTGCCAGCTGTTTGTCTTACCAACTGGCAGTGGTTTACCAAATATTGGCAGGGTTTTCTATGCTTTAAGACCATTTCTAAGACTTGACAACATCGTGACATACAAGTTGTGGACCTCTAATAAGACCAAAGACACTTATTTTTCAATTGAAACTTAAAGTAAAAATCGTATGCCGGTTTCTTCTTGATTTCTGTAAATCCGTAAAAACGCGCGCTGGCACGCGCGCGCTCGCGCGCGCGCGCGTCAAATCATAGATTTGTAAAATCCCGTGAATTCCCAAGGACTTAATCATTTCAACTTTAATCAAAAGCAAATCATAATCACTAATCACTAAAACAATCCTACCTTATCATTTCACATCATTTTTGCAATGTCGACTCAACAAGACATGTATGTTGCTAGTTCCGAAACCCATCCTCCTATGCTTAACAAAGAGAACTATGTTCCATGGTCCTCTAGTCTTCTCCGTTATGCTACGAGTAGACCAAATGGAAAGTTAATTACAAATCATTATGAATGGTCATATGTAAGCAATATTCCTAAACCAGGTTATCCAGACCGTGAAGTTCCTGTTAATGAAACCTTTCATGAGCAGACAGGTGATGAACTCACTGAAAAGGAGCTTAAACAGGTAGAAGCCGATGATTAAGCCATTCAGACTATTCTTCTTGGTCTTCCTGTAGAGATCTATGATGCTGTTAACAGCTGTAAAACTACTCAAGAAATCTGGTTACATGTTCAACAAATGATCAAAGATTCTGATATTGGAATTCAAGAGAAAAAGGCTAAGTTGTTTAATGAATGGGAAAGGTTTACTTCTACTGATAGGGAATCGATTGAGTCTTACTATCATCATTTCTTAAAGTTAATGAATGATTTCAAGAGAAAAAAACATTTTCCTGAAAAGATTGCCAGCAATCTCAAGTTCCTAAACAACTTACAACCATAATGGAGTCGACATGTCGCTACACTCGAGCGATCGATCTCAAAGGTACTTGCATACAACAGATTTACCTCTGTGGCTTTGTCTTTTCTTGAAATACAATCAAAAGGAGGTAGATGATTTAAGAGTTGAACGACTTGCAAGAACACATGATCTTTTGGCACTCATGGCAAATTCCAACAATCCTTTCAATTATCTAGTGTTTCACCAAGATCATCCATCACCAAGTACCTTCATGCAATAACTACTTCCCAACAACAACTAATAATCTTACACATATTCACTCCTGAACTACATGCAACAACCAATGCTTAATGTGAAGTATTTTTGATCCCACAACTACTTTATGAACCGGAACTTGTTCTCAATTTCTAAGGAGTTCAAACTTTATCACACCAACCATATAACAATCAGAGAACTAATCAATCCAACCTATGCAACAGGTATGGAAATTTATGCTCCAATGGGCAGAAATGGGGCAAGACAGACAGATACAAATTATTGGAGGAAATGGTGGGAATCAGTTTAGATAGTATGCTAGGCAGAATGTTAGGAATCAAAATGGGTATAATGCATTACAGAATGTCAGAAATTAGGTTGTTCAAAATGCAGTTCAGAATCTGGGCGTTCAGAATGTTAGAAATCAGAATGGGCTTATTGTTGTTTCGGGGATTGCTAATCAAAATCCGAATGGGAATGGTAACGTTGTAGCCACACGGGCTGAGGGTAATGCAAATGGGAATATGGTAATCAGATAAGGTGTTACAAACTGCAGAGGATTGCTGCATTTTTGCTAGGGAATACACAGTCAGGCCAAGGAGAAGGGGTGTTGCTTATCTTCAGACTCAACTGGAGATTGCTCAAAAGGAAGAAGCAGGGATCAAACTCCAAGCTGAAGAGTTTGATTTGATGGCTGCTACAGGAGATCTTGATGAGATTGAGGAAGTCAATGCAAACTGCATTTTAATGGATAATTTGCAGCAAGCATTGAATAGTGTTGGTTACTAAGCTGACAAGCTCTTTCGTCTTGACTCAGAAGATCAGCTGGGTACACTTTATGACAATGCTAACAATAATGATAATGCAATATGTTTATCAAGAGGGCAGTTTACTGGACGTCTACTCGAGCCTCATTTCTGACCACACAGTATAACGAAGACAGTAATGTTATTTCTGAGGTTTCTAGTATGGAACATGGTGTGGGAACAGTAGAACAACATCCTGCAACTGTTGAGGAAACACATGCTTATTTTGAATCATTATATAATAATTTGGCAATTAAAGTTGAGAAATTCAGCACGGTCAATCGCAAGTTGAGAGACGCTAATTTGTGATTTGACCACTGAGTTTGCTAGATATAAAAATCAAGAAAAGTGTTTTGAAATTAGTCAAGAAAAATATGATAATTAAAAGGTTTATTAAAAAGTCTGTTATCAAGAGCAATGTTTACTAAAAATATAAATGACTTATTAAGTCGGTTAAACAAAATATGACTTTGAATGATGGAATTTGCAAATTTAATACCAGATATAAAATAAAGTCAACTGTTTCTTCTTTAAAGAGAAAGAAAAAGTAGAAGTCCGATTTCAAAATTCGCGAAGACGAGCTTCTTGATAAACAAATTTAACTTGAGAATAAAATAAAGGAAATAGATAATATTTTGGTAAAAACGGGTCAACGATTCAACGAGCACATGTGTTCACTAGCCAGACTCGTTTTCTCCACACGAACAGAAATGCTTTGGGTTATCAAATCCTTTGTACCTAAGCAGCTCAGCAGGAAACAACAAGTTTGTATAATGGGCAGTTAAGCATGATCCTCCTGCTGTGTATGATTCATAAGAGACACTGCAACTTGCTCAAGAGAGTCGCTTAAAATTAAAACAATTGAACAAAGAAATAAAACCGACAAATTATGCAAAGATTAATCATCTTTTGGGGGGGTTTGTTTCTCAAACGGCCAAGTCACGTGAAGAGTTGTATTTTTTAAATACTTCCAAAACGGCCAATGTTTCTAAATCAATTTACTATACCCAATGAGAATTTTGGATGATGATACACCAAGAGTTGCACGAAAATTATAATGAGGTAAAAATCACCATTTTGACGGCTTCCACGTGTGTTAAACAAAAAATGATTTAGATATACAATTGTCATTTCTGTTCACCAGAGATTCATAAAATTGTAAAGATGAAATTTTCCCTATCGTTAAACCAAGTTGATGCAGAGTGAAACAATTCAAAAATACTTTTTAAAAGAATCAGTAATTTGTCGAGACTTCAAATTCTTATAAACAAATTTGTTAAATCCTGTGCTAAGACAAGGCTTTGGGAATATGAAAATCGTGGCCTCTCTGGAGGCAGTTGTCGGTCAAGATATTATGTCTATTGTGCAAAATCTCTGTTGTTGAAACATCCGATCCTCCAGACGGAGCTTGAATGTACGAAAGAACGATTTGAAAAGGATATCATTAAAAAAGGAGAATGAATATGCTAAACTTTGAATGAGTGGTACAAAAATGCGAAGACTGTAAATTCAAAAAAAATTTCGTACGATAAAAGCTTATAAGACATGCACAAAATATTAAGGTTGCAAGTCTGTTGGGAGATCTCATGGGTAAAAGTAAGGATACTCCATGTGTATCAAATACCCTTGATCCTTTGTCTCAGAAACTAGAGAATAAGAACGTGGAATTAGAGTTTCAGATTAAGAATTATGCAAAAGAAAATGCTCATCTTAAGACTGCCTATAAGAATCTTTTTGACTCTATTAATGTGTCTCGGGCTCAATCAAAAGGAATAACTGACTCTTTGCAAAATAAATTAAATGATATGATCTATGAAAATATGAAATTAAGAGCCAAGTTAATTGATAAGGTTTCTGAAAAAAAGGACACCACCAAAGGTGCGAGTGTGAATACTCAGTTTTGTAAGTAATCAATTTTGGGAAAACCACCTTCTTCCTCTGGATCAAAACTTTATTCTGTAACCTATTTTCCAAAACCTAAGGGTCTTTCCAAAATCGATGAGTCACATGCTTTGTCAAAACCATTCACTTCAAACTCGGTACCCACACCATAAGAATCAAAAGTTGTGAAAAATAAGAATGTGATTGCCCTAGGAATGTTTAGGATTCATCCGTTTAAGACTTCCAGGGAAGATAAATTTGTGCCTATAAACAAATTTAGAGCAAGCGTTAGGACAAATCCAATCACTGTTCCACAACCTCATGTCATCTCTAAGAAAGATGTTAATTCTGACTCAAATGGTTTGTCTTCTACAAGAGTAGACATCACTACTAAGACTATGAGGCCACAGCCTAAGAGCAATACAAAGAACAATAGGGTCCCTTTTGCGTCTAAGAGTAGGTGCATCAAGAATAAAGAAGTTGAAGTAGAAGAACACCATAGGAATTTACTGCTTTCTAAGAATAAGAAACCTATGTCATCTGAATGTAATAACGTTAATCTTGCTATTCGGAATGATAAATCTGAAGTTGTTTGTGCTATGTGTAAGTAATGTTTAATTACTGCTAATCATGATATTTGTGTACTTAATTATGTGAATGGCATGAATTATCGTGGTAAGAAACAAAAGGCAAATGTTTCAAACACTGAAAATCAAAAGAAACAAAAGCCACAGGTCAAGAAACCTAAGAAGGTAGGGTCCAAAGAAATACTTGCTACACCTACACCTAGTGAACCTAGTATTTTCCGTAGGTGGTCACCAACTGGAAGAATTTTTTACTGTAATGGAAAAATAATAAAATCCAGTACCTCTAAGGGTCAATCGGACAATTCTAATGGAGATGATGCACCCTCAGGAACCTTCCAGCAAACGGTTTCTAAATTTTACTTCTTTTCTTGGCAGGTTATCCAAATTTGTTTATGGTGCGTCGAATCGGGTTGTTCCAAGCATATGACCAGGAATATAAAGCTTCTCATCAATTTTGTCTGAAAGTTTTTGGGAACTGTCCGCTTTGGAAATGATCATGTTGTTGCAATTTTGGGTTACAGTGATCTTCAATGGGGAAATATATTGATCACCAAGGTTTATTTCATTAAGGGATTGTGACACAACCTGTTCTCGGTTGGGCAGTTTTGTGATTCAGATTTAGAGGTCGCATTCAGAAGGAACACCTGTTTTGTTAGAAATCTCGAAGGAGTTGATTTGTTAAAAGGAAATCGCACAACAAACCTTTACACTATCAATCTCTATGAAATGGCCTCTGCTTCTCCAATTTTCCTCATGGCTTGTGCTACTTCTACCAAGTCTTGGTTATGGCATCAACGTTTATCCCATCTCAACTTTGACACCATATATGACCTTGCTAAAAACGATCTTGTCACCGGTCTTCCAAAATTTAAATATCATAAAGAACATCTTTGTCCCTCATGTGAGCAAGGAAAAAGCAAAAAGGCATCTCACCCACCTAAACCTGTTCCAAGTTCTAAGCAGAGGTTACACCTTCTTCATATGGATTTGTGTGGTCCAATGAGAGTTGAAAGCATAAATGGTAAGCGGTATGTTCTGGTGATTATAGACGATTACTCTCATTACACGTGGGTACTCTTTCTCAGATCAAAAGATGAAGCACCAGAGGAGATTAAAACCTTTCTCAAGAAAATTACAGTTCTACTGCAAGCTCCAGTCATTATGGTAAGAACCGACAACGACACAGAATTCAAGTGTAACAATTCACATTTTCACATCTTGTTACGTTAATAAATATTCAACTATCTATTTTAAACTTCTACGCGTTTGCTTTTAATTTTTATCGTTAAGTTAAATCGCGTAAACTAAAAATAAACAATCAACGTAATGGGCACCAAACAAATTAAAATTTACTTCAAGCAAGCAATATATTATTTTTACAAAAGTAATAATCAACTTTTTATATTTTATTTTTATTGGTCACGTAAAACGTTTACGTTTCGCAATTAAATACATTTAGGCATACCCGAAACCACCAAAACTTATCTACGCTTCAACAAATACCCACAATTATACCCAATACTCAAAAATTACACAATTTCCTTATATATGTATATGTGGCCGGATATAGAGATGAAACACAAAGATATTTTAGTTTGACTTTCCAATTAACATGTGTTGTATAAACCTTCAAGTAAACTCCTACTAAATACTTACACACTTCATACATTCTTACACACTTTCCATACCTTTCTTACACAATGGTCATTCAAAACCCTAACCATGGTTAAGTTAAAGTAACCTTAGCTACTTAAGACTTGCTATAAAAGGCCTCCTATTTGCAAGTATTCTTACACAACTCATTTCACTAGCAAAACTTTACTCATTCTCTCCTTTTCCTTCTCCTAACCCACGGCCAAACATAAACACCTATATACAATCCATAAAAATTTATTTAGCAAGTATACAAGTGATCTTACATCATATCTAAGGTATTACAAGAAGGTTTGAAGGCTTGGTTTAGTGTTTACAAGGGTTAATCAAAAAAGGTTTAAGATTAGGGTTTCTTGGATTTTAGGGTTTTCTAAGTATTGAAAGCTTGGGTTTATTATCTAAACTAGGGTTTAGATCTTGTTGTTCATCATCCTACTTCATATTAAGGTTATCTAAAACCCTTAAACTCTTTACATTCATGATTTTATGTGTATATATCCTCTATGTAGTAAATCACCATCTAGAAATATTATTAACATGTAAAATGGATTTTTTTTACATTTGTTCATGGTTTGATAAGCTTTGTCATATTTTATGTTGATGTTAAGGACATGTTATAAGGGAAGTATAAGTATTATACAAGTATGGTTTAGTTATAAAAAGCATATATGAACTAGTTACTTTAAAAGTTACTTATTAAAGTTTACAACTAAAATGAATATGAGGACTTGTGATTCTTGAACAAATAATAGAATTAAGGACCTAAAGTGACATGGGACATGTGATATAAGTGTTGTAGAGGACTTGTAACAAAGTTACTAAACTAAAAACTTATAAAAACAAGTTTTAAACACATTTTAACTAAAAGATCAAAACCTACTATTTTAATCATGAAAATAAGGTATTTATTTTATATTTTTATAAAATACTACACGTCATGACGATCGTAGGCATGTAGAGAACTCAAAAATCTGAGCTATAACGAAGAAGATACGTCATTTGCAAGTTTACGATAAATAACATGCCTTTGTTTGTTCAAAACCCCTTTCCCCTTCAGTGAGCCCCGTTGGTGTGATTCTCTTGTTATAAGTTTTTTCAAAGTCCGAAAAGAGATGTATTAGTGCAAAAATGTTAATTTTTACTTGACTCTTTGTTGGAAGCACCCTTGGGACAAGCGTTGCAGGTGTATTTGGAGGATACACCATCAATGCTTTGAGGCCTTGAGGCTGTGGCCTGCGTTTTAAGAGCCTCAGCTTTCATTTTGATGAGATCTTGAGACCAAAATATTTGCTCAGGGGTCAATTGTTTCTGTGGTGTGAAAGTCGCTAAATAGTTCTCTTTTGAGTAATCAGGTGGTGTGATTTTAACTTTCTTTTGCACACACTTTGGGTTTTTCATTTTGTCATTCATTGTCTTCCTAGTGATTTCAGCTATCTCTAGGGTATCCTCTGAATTGTGCACTATGGCCGGGACATGATTGGTTTTGATAATTTCATGACCATTATATAAGGCATTGCTTTGCACGGGTGAGGCATAAAGGGTTCTTGTAACCAATAGCTACCTTATTCAGTTCATCATAATAGGGCTTTGGTGTTAGCCGTGATATTTAGTAAAGTGATGGTCATTAAACAATCCCGAGCCTTGTATAGGAAAACGTAGTTTTCGGGAAGTCCAAAAAATTCTTAAGTTATGTTTTCTTTCTGTTTAAAATCCTTGACAAAGATGTAACATCTTCTAGGCATTTGACTAGTATATGGTTGGCTGTAGAAACAAAGTTGCCAAATTTTACAAAATAAGTTCCTTTTCGAAATTTTCTTCCTTAATATTTGCGACAGTAGTGATAACTATTCTTAATTTTTCATCATCTTTTGTTCTCTGGAGTGCATGTGAATGCTAACCTGCCTTCTTCATACATTCAACTTGTTCCTTAATATGTTTCCACGTTTCCGCATTATGTGAATTATATCAACTACATTTCGTGTTGTTTTAAATAAGATTTAGGCATGAGGTAACACTATCATTATAAATCATCATTATGCATCATTTGAGAACAGAAGATACATTGCTTTGTAACCTGGCAACTGCGTTGTCCTTTACATACTGATCATACGTAATCATATTACTATCACTCGTATAATCAGCATGTGAGTCAACAACATAGTTTGGTTGTACATTGTCCTGCATCTCTGTTTTCAGATGTTCACAAATACATCCTGATAGGGATCATTGACATGTACCTCAGATAGAATGTCCAAACATAACGACATACCATTCATACATATAAAAGGATCCGCTAATGAAATAAAGCCATGAACATCAGTTTGTGCACCTTAGAGCCTCATCAACAGCGAATCAAAAGCATCACAGACATGCACTTGAAACACATATCCACATTGAGTTCTAAATCATACATTACCATCTACATCTTCATCAACAGCGTTTTCCTGTACCACCTGCAGAAATATTAACTTCTTCATCCAAATACCACATCCATTCTGCTGACTTGTGCAACATAAACATCTTGTCCTTTGAATATTCAGAAGTTCTGTTATTGCATAGCCTGAAGTGCATTCCTTGCTATGTACTATGCCGTGCATTATAGCACTAACCTACCTTACTTACCTAGATTAGCATTCCTGACCTTTCTGGGCCCCTTATAACATTGACACCACGTCATTGTTACCCTGTCCTCTATTCTGTCGACCCGAACATTCTGAACCAAAACCCTGCCATTTTGAACGATGCTTGGTTTCTAATTTTTATGATGTTCTGTTTGTTTTTTGTTTAGATAGTTAGTTTTTTATGTATGGTTAGAGGGCAAGTGTGTGTTTAAATTCTATTTTATTTGAGATCCATTGGAGAAAGTCCAAATCAAGTTGAAGTTGTTACAAAGTTGGTGAACAAAAGTGATGATATTGTGGATGATGTGAATTGTAACTGCTGAGTGCACATTGGACATCAAGGGCGGAGAGGGAACAACTTGTGTTGGATTGAATCGTCCAACATCAATTGTTCACATTGCATGTGCCTCGTGTTGCTTTAGATAAGCATACAGCTGATCATAGTTTAGAGTCCCTCAAGCCTCTGTTGAGTTTTACTGTTGTTACAAATCTACCCCATTCTGGCAACATGTTATTAACAAACTTAGAATTCAATTGCATTCTGGACATGGTCATCTTGATGTTACGCATATCGTTGTCGAGGAGAGAGTGTGCGCGCGAGCCGGGACAGAGTAATCATTGGATAGTCGGCCCTTTTTCTGACGAAAGTGTTTGAAGTCATCATACAGTATATGATTCAAGTCTTCTTTTGTAATTCCCGAACCTCCAGGAGCAGCTTCACATTGCCCATATGTCCTTTGCATCATGTAATGATTGATTTAGAGAAATGGAATATCTTTTGGCAACACCCTTGAGAGTAGGATGTTTGTTTCCTTGAAAGTTTAGCATTGTACCTATCCTTGTCTTTTAGGTGACAGGTTAGAAATAGACACGATTCTTCTGGACCTAGATGTAAACACCTTCATTTCCTTCTGTAAGATTTCCTGAAATGTCCATCTGAAATGGTCCCATCAATGACTTCAAGATTTTTACCCCATGTCTCTTTAACCCCCGAAAATACAGTCGAAATTCGTTGTTGCAAGATGCAAAAGTCATCATATCAAGCTAGGTGGTCGTATCGACGAGTCGCGCGCGTGCGCGCAGAGAGTAATTCTTCCAAAAGATAGCCATCTTAAATGATTTGAAATGATTTAAGTTGATCGAACAATGATTAGTGATTGTATTTTAAAAAGGAGATTGTTTGTAGGATAGTGTATATGGATTTAACATAATGAATAAGTTTTTTCCAGAGTTTCTTTCTACTAAAAACGCATGATTTCTTCAACAATAGCTAAACTGCAGAGACAAATCCAATTAGTTGGAGACAACACACAAATGAAGAACTTTAGACAAATCTCATGCAATCTTAAAGACAAAATGCAGTCAAGAATACAAAAATTAACAAGAGTCTCCCACTAGGCAAAACGCAATATATCTCAATTAAGGCATTAACGTAAGACAAATCGAATAGTCAAAAACGCAGAGACAAACCGCTAGACAAAACCAGTAGTCAAAACGCAGTATCAAAACGCATAACCTAATAAGAACAAAACGCATACTGTGTTCTCGTTCACTAAACAACAAAACACAATGTACTTTTCTGACAAAACGCATGAGACAAACCAAAAGTAATATGGCCAGAAAGACTAGAACGCATTCAAGATAATAACACGATTTTCCACCTAAAAATCACCCGTTGAACTTTTTTGCTTGGTTTCTTTGCATAACTATCCTAGAAGGCTATAACAAACTATAAAAACACAACTTTGTAACACCACAAATGTAAGAATCAAAAGTGATAAGATTATGAGACCATAAACCTTCAAACACCAAACTTTGATCTAATCTAACCAAAAAAGGCACACACATTCTAGCTATATCATCTCATGTCTCTGATACACAATTTAGTATATTGTGTCTATCATAAACACAATCATGATCTAGGGGTTGCGAATTTGTAAGAAGAAAGTGAGTTTCTAGTGAAAAACTACACCTTATGTGTTTTTTTGATAAAATGACAACCAACCTCTTCCATGGCTGGAAAGAAGCTTTTATACAAGAGTTTAGATGCCTTAATGGGCTATGGTATAGGCTTACAAGTGGGTAAAAGACCCGGCCCAATACCATGAGTCATACGCTTACGTTTAAACTACGAGCTATGCTATTCTAGACAATACATGGGGTGACCGAGTCTTTTTCATAAACCTAACATAGAGCCATCGAGATCAATCAAAAATCTCACTAGGACACAAATTCCAATATACAAAAAGTTGTACATCACTATACAACATTTCGTATCAAAGGGTCCTTGTGGTAATTGCCAGAACATTTAAAGTAATATTCTTTAGTATGCACAGTGATGAATGGAAATCCTTCTAAAGTTAACATCAATAAGCTCTACGGTAGGTGACTTGCGAGATTCTAAATGAATCAAGCTTGTGTTAAATGGATATTGATTTTGGTCCAGTATATGAATTGACGACTCAATAAAAAAGATAGTAACTATCTGATTTTCAATCCAACCCCCCCCCCCGCCTACGTAATGTTGTCTTCTACTTTAAAACGCTCCGGTAACGAGAACGGCTAGTACAGCTGCGAAACACTATCGAGGAGATTCTTTTAAATTCTGCCTGATCACAGGCAGTATTTATACTGATTAACGGGGAACCATGGTTATTGCAACCGTATTCGACGAAGTAACAAAGACACTTTCGTCCATGTATGTTTATCACTAACCTATACTTGTAGGTTTTCTTGATGGTAGCAGCTTCTAGTCTATGTCGAGTCAAGATTCAAGACCTCTTGCTCAATCAACAAAGATAAATACATGATGAAAGCTCAAGCACATGTGTCAAAGTCTTCTGCAATCTTTGATGTACAAGCACTTCCTCAAAAGAACATTTTCGACAAGATTGCCAGACAATAACAAAGATATATCTTACAAATGGATCAAGTACTATTCCTTCCATGATGTGGTACAGGTAATCATGTTAAAGAAAATGTTGAGGGAGATTGTTAGCAAGCTTTCAAGACCTTGAGCACGAGTGCGGAGACACAAGATCGCAAGGAGGCATAAAGATTTAAGGATAAAGATTCAGAGATCTTAGTAGTCAAGACAAATCAAGGCCAAAGAACATGATATCAATATTTTGTCAAAGAATATATTTAAGCTAAGTGGGCCTAAGTTGCGGGCTTAAAGCCCATTAGTTATCAAGCCCGACCATAAGACAAGTATATAAAGCCCTCTCCAAGTGTGGAGAGGGTGTTGCTCATTTTCTATCTATGTGAAGTAACCATTTTATCTCTAGTTCTTTCTCTCTTTAAACATCTCTCTCTCTCTCTAGAATCCTCAAGTATTTCGTGTATGTATATGTGTTTTGATAAGGTTAATAAGGTCAACAAAGAAACATAAGTCATCAGTTCAGCATGAAGAAGAGGTTCATTAAGCAACAAGAACATCAAATGTTATAATCTTTTGTATTAACTTTATATATTATAATTGTAATATAATGAAAGTTAATAGAAGTAATTCTCAGTTATGTTGTTCAATTTATATCAGTTGTGTAAGAAGAAGTTGTTTTGCTCACTTACAACTAAATTTAACTTAGGCTATTTGTATATTTAAATAGGGGGATATTGTTGGGTTTAGTTCCTGAGCCCTTTAGTCTTTCAGTATATTTAAACATAAAATCCCCTAAGTGTTACTCAAGCTGAAGTCTTTCAGTTTGAGTCGCTAAAGTTTCTTCAACGTCAGCTCTTCAAGTGCTTAGAAGATTGGGAAGTATCTTTACTTCAGTTTATGCAGCGGATCAGAAACTGAAGAAGGCTTTTGTTAAGCACTTCAGTTCAGCTTGGTTAACAATTCCAAGCTGAACATTGTCCATCTCCATAACAGAAGTTGAAACGTATTATTTCACTTCTAGAAGGTTTACAAGGCGAGAAAAAGATTGCTTTATGTGATAAGGAATAAAGAAATCTCTTTGGGAAAGTAACTTCTAAAGTTGGTATAGAAGTACAACAACTTTCCTTAAAGGACTGTACCTGGTACTTTAGAGCACGTTTGCATTAAATGATATCTCAACCACCCATTGGATGCATGACACGCGTACTAGGTTAACTTGTAAACCTTAATCCCTTTGCCTATAAAAGGAAGAGGATTCCCAGAGTTATGTCATCTCTTCTAATTAATGTGAAACACATTGAAGAGTTCATTTATCTCTCAAACAAATTAAATAGAAACT
>BQNB010150557.1:0-14796 GCA_026074375.1 Tanacetum coccineum
TGTCACACCGATGAACAAGGACAAAAGAGTTAGATTTGCTGAACCTGTCACATCATCAAAAAATATTCCCAAGCAGACTGATTCTCTTAAAACCAAAGATTCTAACAAGCCTTTGTTGACTTCTACAGGAGTAAAACCTACTACTAGTACTAGCGGATCAAAGCCTTCAGGCAATACAAAGAACAATAGGATCACGCGACCATCACGTAGCAATCAGAAGAATGAAGTAGAAGACCACTCTAGGAATGTTAAATCTAGTTTGAATAAGATAAATTATGTTTCTAAATCTATCAGTAATGCACTTGTTAAGCATTATGTGAGAAATGCTAAGTTTGAATCTATTTGTGCTATCTGTAACAAATGTTTGTTCGATGCTAATCATGATATGTGTCTTATTGATTTTGTGAATGATGTGAATGTGTGTTCGAAATCTAAATCTAAATCTAAAAGAAATAAAATGAGAAAAGCTTGGAAACCTACAGGTAAAGTGTTCACTGATGTAGGATATAAGTGAAAACTAACAGGAAGACTTTTCACTATAGTTAGTAACTCGTTCCCTTTAACTAGGATCACTCCGAAGAAAATAGTGCATCTTAAGGAAACCACTTCTAAGTCAGTAGAAACACCAAAACCAGATATTAAAGTCTATAGTAGGAGACCCAAACCAATAAAACCTACAGGAGTAAAACCTACTACTAGTGCTAGTGGATTAAAGCCTTTAGGTAATACAAAGAACAATAGGATCACGCGACCATCACGTAGCAATCAGAAGAATGAAGTAGAAGACCACTCTAGGAATGTTAAATCTAGTTTGAATAAGACAAGCCTTTGTTGACTTCTACAGGAGTAAAACCTACTACTAGTACTAGCGGATCAAAGCCTTCAGGCAATACAAAGAACAATAGGATCACGCGACCATCACGTAGCAATCAGAAGAATGAAGTAGAAGACCACTCTAGGAATGTTAAATCTAGTTTGAATAAGACAAATTCTATTTCTGAATCTATCAGTAATGCACTTGTTAAGTATTCTGTGAGAAATGCTAAGTTTGAATCTATTTGTGCTATCTGTAACAAATGTTTGTTCGATGTTAATCATGATATGTGTCTTATTGATTTTGTGAATGATGTGAATGTGTGTTCGAAATCTAAATCTAAATCTAAAAGAAATAAAATGAGAAAAGCTTGGAAACCTACAGGTAAAGTGTTCACTGATGTAGGATATAAGTGGAAACTAACAGGAAGACTTTTCACTATAGTTGGTAACTCGTTCCCTTTAACTAGGATCACTCCAAAGAAAATAGTGCAACTTAAGGAAACCACTTCTAAGTCAGTAGAAACACCAAAACCAGATATTAAAGTATATAGTATGAGACCCAAACTAATAAAATCAGTAGGTTCGAGTAAAAAAGCTAAGATTATAGAATCTAAAATTGCTAACAACTCGGAACCCACTCATTTGTGGGGATCCAATGCTACAGACGTTCCATCTTTTTCTCTTGTCAATGACAGGTTGTCCAGATTGTCCTCTGGTATCTAGACTTCGGCTGTTCAAAACATATGACAAGGAACCGCTCTCAGCTCATGAACTTCGTTAGTAAATTTCTAGGAACTATTCGATTCGAAAATGACCAAGTTGCAAAGATAATGGGGTATGGTGACTATCAGCAGGGGAATGTAATAATCTCAAGGGTGTACTATGTTGAGGGCTTAGACATAACTTGTTTTTTGTTGGATAATTTTGTGACGCGGATCTTGAAGTTTCATTTCGGAAAAACACTTGCTTTATTCAGAATTTAGAAGGTGCTGATCTACTTTCAGGCTCCCGAGACATAAATTTGTACACAATTTCTCTTGATGACATGCTAAATACTTTTCCGATCTGTCTTCTATCAAAAGCTTCAAAGACTAAGAGGCATCATCGTTTATCGCATCTCAACTTCGGTACTCTTAACAAGCTAGCCAAAGACGGTCTTGCACGAGGTATTCCAAAGCTTAAATTTTAGAAAGATCATCTATGTTCAGCATGTGCATTAGGAAAAAGCAAGAAATCCTCTCATCAACCCAAAGCTGAGGACACTAACCAAGAGAAACTATATCTTTTGCATATGGTTCTTTGTGGCACGGTGCGTGTGGAGAGAATTAACGGGAAAAAGTATATCTTGGTAATTGTTGAAGATTACTCTCGATTTACTTGGGTTAAATTTCTAAGATTAAAGGATGAAGCTCCTGATGCTATCATCAAGTGCATCAAAAATATTCAAGTTCGTTTGAATGCCACAGTCCGTAATGTTCGAACAAATAATGGAACGGAATTTGTCAATCAGACTCTTCGTTGTTTCTATGAAAATGTCGGCATTTCGCATCAAACTTCGGTTGCTCGCACTCCTCAACAGAACGGCGTTGTTGAAATACGAAACTGAACTCTTATGGAAGATGCTCGCACTATGTTGATATTTTCAAAAGCTCTTCTGTTTCTATGGGCCGAAGTAATCAACACAACTTGTTATACCCAAAATTGTTCTCTGATTCGTCTCCGATACAACAAAACTCTATATGAGCTGATGCACAACAAGAAGCTGGATTTATCATTTTTTTCATGTCTTTGGTTCACTATGTTAACCAACCAATGACAGTGAGGATCTGGGTAAACTAAATGCAAAGGCCTATATTAGTATTTTCATTGGATACGCGCCAGTAAAGAAAGCTTTTAGAATCTATAACAGGAGAACCTGAAAAATTATGGAAACTATTCATGTGACGTTCGATGAGCTGACATCGATGGCTTCTAAACAATTCGGTTTAGGACCCAGGCTTTAAGTAATGACTCCAACAACATCTAGTCATGACTCGTTCCAAACATTATTCCTCAACAACCTTGCAATCCACCAAAAAGAGATGATTGGGATACTTTGTTCCAACCTTTGTTCGATGAATACTTCAATCCTCCAACTATTGTTGTCTCTACAGTTCCAGTAGCTGCTGTACCAAGAGCTGTTGCTATAGCCGATTCACCTGTGCCAACGTCCATTGGTGAAGATGCACCATCAACAAGTATCCCATCAACACAAGAACAAGAACATTCTCCAATTATTTCTCAAGGTGTTGAAGAATCACCAAAAACACCACTATTTCATGATGATCATCTTTACAAACCTCTTCATGAAGACTCGACTTCTCAAGGATCATCATTTAATGTGAGACCATCCAACACTCCATTTGAACTTATTGGTAGATGGACTAAGAATCATCCAATAGCAAACGTGATCGGTGATCCTTCTCGCTCAGTCTCCACCAAAAAGCAACTTAAAACTGACTCCATGTGGTGTTACTTTTATGCCTTCCTAACTTCTGTAGAACCAAAGAACTTCACACAAGCAATGATCGAACCAACATGGATCGATGCAATGCAAAAAAGAAATTCATGAATTTGAAAGACTACAAGTTTGGGAATTGGTGTCGTGTCCAGATAAAGTCATGTTGATCAAACTTAAATAGATTTATAAGGTCAAGACAGACGAATTTGGCGAGGTACTAAAAAATAAGGCTAGATTAGTTGCTCAGGGGTTCAGGCAAGAGGAGAGAATCGATTTTGAGGAATCATTTGCACCAGTTGCAAGAATAGAGGCCATCCGTATCTTTGTAGCAAATGCAGCCAACAAGAATATGATGATCTTCCAAATGGACATCAAAACGGCTTTCTTAAATGTCGAGCTCAAGGAAGAGGTCTATATTTCTTAACCAGAAGGATTTGTTGATCAGGAATACCCATCACATGTGTACAAGATCAAAAAGGCCCTTTACGGTCTCAAACAAGCACTACGTGCATGGTACAACATGCTGTCAAGTTTCCTCATTTCACAACATTTCTCCAAAGGTGCAGTTGATCCAACACTCTTCACACGGAAATCAGGAAACGACTTATTGCTGGTACAAATTTATGTTGACAATATAATATTAGCATCCACTAATACTGCTTTGTGTAATGAGTTTGCTAATCAGATGACCACTAAGTTCAAGATGTCGATGATGGGGCAGATGTCATTCTTTTTAGGATTACAAATTTCTCAAAGTCCCAAAGGCATCTTCCTAAACCAATCAAAATATGCTTCTGAAATTATTAAAAACATGGTTTGCTAACTAGTGATTCTGTAGACACACCTATGGTGGAAAAGAATAAACTGGATGTAGATCTACAGGGGCACCAGTTGATGCTACACTTTACCGTGGCATGATTAGATCCCTTATGTATCTGACATCCAGTAAACCCGACCTTATTTATGCAGTCTGCTTATGTGCCCGGTATTAGGCAAAGCCTACCGAAAAGCACTTAAATGCGGTTAAGCGGATCTTTCAATACCTAAAGGGAACCATTAACATGGGACTTTGGTACTCGAATGATACCGATATGTCTCTAACAGCATATTCAGACGCAGATCACGCGGGTGTCAGGACACTAGACGCAGTACATCAGAAAGCGCTCAATTCTTAGGTGATAAACTTGTTAGCTGGTCTTCCAAGAAGCAAAAGAGCACTGCAATTTCGAGTACAGAGGCTGAGCAATGTCTCACTTGTACGACGCTTTAACATCTGAATTTACACCAATAAAAAGAACTAGAAACAAAATTATCAATATCAGCCCTTTTCAGCATCTCTTATCAAACAAAGTCATGTTGCGAAAGTTCCCACCATATAACCACCACAAACCAAGTAAATAGCCATCCCTCAGAACGGCCTATGAGTTAATTGAATCCGAATAGAAACCAACTAAACTCGTCATTCCTCGTAAGAATTCACATCCGAATAGTCGATATTCCACCAAGAAGATATCTTACGCATAATTTGTCTTACTACAACCCGCATTAAAAGAAATTATGGTTTTTGTCGATTCCACCACCCGAGCTTTACAAATGGGACAACAATGAAGCTATATCCATATTCCACAACGAGAGATATTAAAACGCTTTGGGAGCGCGGTAGATTTGAACTTTCTAAGCTAGATATTCACCTGATTGCACGGATATTAACCCACCTATCTGCAACTAACATCCTGAACCGATTCCAATCAATCTCCTTTCGAATGAAACCATCGAAAAGACCCTACACTTTCTAACGGTCAAACGTAACGATCTCGCAGGCACGAGAGTAGTCATCTGAGAAATCTCAGCCAAAGAGTTAAGTTGCATCTCTTCAATTCCACTTCTCGCTTTTCTTTGAAATGAGTTATCTAAACTAGACGCATTCAATTTCGAACCACAGTAGAAATTCTTAATTCAACTCAAGAGCGAACATCGTGGGCACAACTCTTTGATGAACATCGCCTTCATGAACCAATGTTCGACCCAGACCGCGTGTTCTCCCCAGTCCCCAGCTTCAAACGGATGTAATCTGCAACATTAATACCCCCGACCTTGTAACGCCCATACTTCGTGAACTATCGATGTCCAGCAAGTTCGAGCTTCCAACAGAAACATCCTTGTTCAAGATTCCTGTCCATCCCTATACATTAGCCATATATCACTTAAGTCATAAAGGAACAATTCTAAGATAGAACCCCGCAAACCCACTTGAGCATGAGACCTTTATAAGGGGCAAACAACTTGATACCCCTAAACCCCCTTTATTCTTCGGAGTTGCACCTATTGTTTCCCACTTACCAAGAAGCTTTGTTACTCTTCGGATCCGGCCATTAAAGAACCAGACTACGAATAGATTCAGAGATTTAAGAATACTCGAGTGGAAGCCTTAAAAATGGACATATGGAAATTGCATAGACCTAACAAAAGCTGACCTTAAGAAGAGTGTAGTCTACTTCCGATTGAAAGGAGTTTCATCTGTCTATCTAATAACAATGAGATAACACCCGTGTCCACTTCGACTTCTTTCTAAGCTTGCTTCCTTGACATATTTCCCCCAACTTTCGTACCCAAATAAGTAAATGGAGTCTTAAGGACAAGACACCCAAGTTTAGAAGCCGCGTTTTTAACCATCCCATCTTCAACGTTAACACATGGCAAGGAACCATAATCTACTCTACACATGTTTAAACGAAGAACAGAATCCTAGAAAAAAACAATCCAAAACCGAACTAACGCATTGATATTGAGCTCACTCCATTGGCCAAGAAAGATTGCATCATCCGCATAAAACAAATGAGACAAATTCACCATGGAAAAGAAATATGCAAGCTCTCCATAATAAGAATGAATAAAAAAGGGGATAAAGGATCACCTTGTTTAAGACCTCTAAAAAAATTTGAAATTCTCCTCCGAAGGACCTATCCGTTGACAAGAATGGACCCCCTGGATGATCTAAGACAACTTTGAATCCAAGTCCTCCATCTTTCACCGAAACCAAATTTTATTTAACACCTCATCCACGAAATCCCAGCGGACCGAATCACAAGCATTCTCCGAAATCAACTTTGAAAAATAAGAGCGTGTTTTTCTTCCTACGACAACACATTGAAGAACTCATCAAAATAAAATGGACACTAGGATTTTGTCTGTCCACCGACAAAAGCTTATGAAACCTCATGACAAATCAACCAAGCAACACCAACTAATCCGGGTTCGCCAAGATTTTAGCAATAATCTTGTATAAGCAACCCGATCAAAACATATAGACGAAAATCCTTAACATGTTGGCATCAAGGATTTTAGGAATCAAAGCAATAAAGTTCGAGTTACATCCATTTGGTATTTCACCATACATGAAGAAATAGTCAACAGCCTCGACCAAATGAATTCGGTCCTTTCCTCAATCACAGGCCAAAATTAAGGAAAAAGCTAAAAGAAAACCATCCGGACCCTGAGACTATATCAACGCCGCAAGTCCCACACAGCCCTTTAAACCTCCTCTTAGAAATCTTGCGTACCATATCTCTCTTTCTGATCATCGATAGGGACAAAGAACAGAAAAAGTGGTTATCAATACATGCACGATTCACTGATGGTTTACTCGAACCTACCACCAAAAATGTTCAAAAGAAAACACGCAATTATGGGTCACACCTGAACTGTGTCATCGACCCACGTCCCCCGTTCACCATGAATACCCCCGAAAACATAGATTGATGCGCATCTTGTTTAGCAAAACCAATGAAAAAACTTCACATTATCATCTCCTCGATTGCCCATTTAATCTTGGCTTTTTGAGCAAATTTCCGAAGCAGAATATTATTTAACCAGATGAATCTTGTATGAAATCTCTGTACTTTAATGGACCACCTCATTCGAGCAATCTCCCTTTTCAATAACCTTATCACAAGACCGCAACTCCTCTTTAATGGAAACAGATCTCACCACTTGCCGAATTTGACCTATGTAATAGTGAGCCATCTCCGAATAACGGTCTTAAGAAATTTAAGTTGATAACTTGATAGCTGGTCATACCCAAGAACAGAAAAAGAAGCATTGCGATTTCGAGTACAGAGCTGAATATAACTGCCTAATCTGGGTGTTGTGCCCTCCAAAATCTAATGGATGCCTACCTACAATAGCTAACCAAACTATGGGTTTACATTCAATAACGATTCTTCTGTACTGCGACACCAAAAAGTATCGATTGCTTTATGCTGCAACAACGTTCTACACTCTAGAGCAAAGCACATTGATGTACCCTGAAAGACCATTTTATAAAGGAGCAAGTGGAGGATGGAATAGTGTAACTTTACTTTGTTCGGACGGAATATCAACTGGCTGACATCTTCACCAAACCGTTGCTAAGAGAAAGATTCAACTTCTTGATCAAAAAAACTGGGTATGAGAAGCATGTCTCCGAAAACGCTAAAACGTCTGACAGAGGAGGAAGACGAGTAATGGTGATAACTCGTGAAATATCATGTGTATTATATGTACATAAGAAAAATCAGAAAACCACAAAAAGATTTTTTCATTTCATATAAATTTTTCAAAAAAGAAAATATAAAAATATTAAATCATAAAAAGAAAATACAAAATTAAAAAATCAAAAAAATACAAAAATAGGTTTTCATGACATGTTTTCTAGAATCCATAATATTTACGGCCTTAGAAATGCCATTCAATAATGGTACAAAGCTGTAAATAAAGTTCGAATAGAAAATATGTCATATGGCTTGCTATTATTTCTTATAGCAACTCGGTCATCATCTTAAAGGCAAGTATTTCAAAAAGAGAACTTGGCCTCACAACAGGAAATAATTTTTTCTCGAAAACGAATTTCTTCATATTCATTCAAAGGCTTGTGTTTACTGTAGAATACTAGTAATCTTATGATCTAACCAAGAACAATAGTGAGATGTGGGTTGTGATGTTAGAGAGAGATTGAATGGAAAATGGATGAATTATATAAAATGAAATGTGGTGAAATGGAACAACCAACCCTCTCCAAGACTAGGAGAGGGGCTATATATCTCCTAACATTGGCCGGCCATGGGCTAGAATGGGTCTCCCATGGGCCTTGGGCCAGACTAGATTACTAATCTAATCATTATACTAACTACGAGCTAAGACCTGTTACAACTTGGAAGTGACCGACACTTTTCGTGTTTCCAACATTTACTTTGCAACACAACCCGTGCTTCCTATATCAAATATGTGTACGTGTCAGTGAATTTATTTATGTAAACGAGAGAAATCTTGTTTTTAATGGTGTTGTTTTATGAAAAATAATTAAACATATCAGTTTCACATCTGAAAAGATTTTTAAAAGAAGTTTCTATCACTCAAACAATGTCTATAGCTCTTTATATAGAAAACGGGACATTATTTGAGGGGAAGAAATAGTCAAATTCTTTCAAAATGATCTTTCAAAGAGTCATCGCGAAATAAAATGGAAAAATGGTTTTTCAATAATGGATTATCAATTAAAGGGGAGTTAATGTATTTGTAACTCAATTGGCCTTAAAATGTTATTGGGTTTAATCTTTAAGGGACTAAATGACAAAATATAAGGCTTAGAATCCTAGCAATAAACGTTAGGGGCTAAATATATCATTTCTATAACTTAGTTAAGCTTAGTAATAAGTTTAAATAAAAATTAAAAGGCACAAGAAAATACAAGGACTATTTGTGTCACTTTTGAAACATAAACTGGTTATAATATTTTTGAAACACATTTCGCTCCTCTCACACATTCATATTAAAAATTTCCAAACACATTTCTCTCTACACATTTCGCTCGCTTCAAACTTATAAAAACAAAACTCATTTTTAAGGCAAAAGGTACACTACTACTCGTTCCTAATACATTTCTCGTCATATTGGCAAAAAGAATTAGGTTAAAACTCCCTTTATCACTCGTAATCAGTTAAAACGGATTAAGGTTCATAAGTTAAAAGTTGTAGTTTTTGTCTAATTATTTGAGGGATTTTGTACGACAGGGTGCGATTAAGGTGCGTGTGAAACAATTTTTGTTATATCTCAATCATTAGTAAGATATTTTGATTTTTGTTTGATGAATAAAGAGAAACATGAGTTATAGGGATGAATAGTTGTGGGTTTGTGTTTAATAGCCTTTTATGAATGTCTTTATGCTGTTAGATCATGTTCTTGCCTTCTATATGCTCTTTTTTACTTGGAAAAGTAGTTATTCTAGGCTCGTTACATCCAAAATGATATAAGATTGCTCATGAGATGTTCAAAGTTTGTGTGTAAACTGTTGTTGGGTTGCTAAGTGCCTTGTATTTGTCTCAAAATGATTCTTATCATGTTTGCCGTGTATTTCCTCCCTTTGTATGGTCGAATTTTGAATGCTTGCTTATAATGTTGTTTAATGTTTGTGAAAATTGATTCTGTGGCGCTATTATTGATATGTGAGGATTGTTAGATGTGCTTAAACGTTTTTAATTGGTAAAACCTGAATTAAGTGCTTATGAATGAAGCGAAACATGTCTTGTATGAATAAAGCGAAACATGTATTGCTGGAATGAAGCGAAACATGTTTTCTGAGTGAGACATGTTTCACTTATTCTGAGCGAAACATGTTTGGTCTATACTAAGCGAAACATGTTAGGTTTATCTGAGCGAAACATGTTAGGTTTATTTGAGCAAAACATGACTGACCTTGTCTGAGCGAAACATGTTAAGTTGTTTTCAAGCGAAACATGCACAAGTACATTTTCAAGCGAAATATGACATAATTATGAAAAGAAACTCTGCCCAAATGTTTTTTTTTAAATTTGTATATTACTTGCTTAGGGTGACATGTTTCATAATGTGTTATGCTTGTATGTTCATTTGCTGCTCTCTAATTGAATGTGTGTCCTAAGTTCCCTTGGAAATGTCATGTTGACTACTTTGAGTTGACTTTTGACTATTGACCTTAGTTGACTTATTTGTTAAGTGTAGTAATTCCATCATGTTTGCATGAAACCTAATCATAGATCAATCATATCATCAAAGGATAACCAAACTAAATCAGTAAAATATATATGTTGTGTATATAAACTGTAGTGGTTAATTCTTAAGCAGAATCATGAATCCTCAAGAAAAACAACAAGTTGCTGCTCGTGATGAAAAATGGATTCCATTCTCTAAGAGAGTCAAGATTAGCTCTACCAATATCAGACTAGAAACCACTGTGCCACAAAAGGAAGAGACATTTCAAGTAGTCATTGATCTCATCAAGAACTCCACCTACTTCAAAGCTTTCACTATTTCTGCAGATGTCCCAGAAATATTTATGCAGCAATTCTGGTATTCCATCAAGAAGGTTCAAGGCACTGATTCTTATGAATTTCTACTTGCCAACAAGAAATGTACTGTCAATGCTGAAGTCTTTAGGACAATTCTTGATATTTGTCCAAGAGTGGAAGGTGTAGACTTCACGAATGTTCCAGATGATGATACTGCACTCACCTTTCTCATTGATCTTGGCTATAATGGTCTACTGTACAAGCACACCAACATGTTTGTGGATCACATGCACCAGCCATGGAGAACTCTAACAGCTATAATCAATAAGTGTCTCTCTGGAAATACAACAAGTAATGACAAACTAAGAAAGTCCATAATTGACATACTGTAGGGGATGTTTAAAAGAGAAAATTTAACTATCTAGAATTGATTTGTGATAATCTTGCTTACCAAATTGATCACAGAAAAGAGAAAAGATCAAGACGCAAAAACATGCCATATCCCTAATTCACCAAGATCATCATCAATTACTTCCTGAAACAACACAAGTCTCTCACCAACCTCAACTATCAACACTATCATACAATCATGGACGATGGTATTGTAAGTAGGTTAAAGTTTGTCAGAATAGGTGAA
The DNA here is from genome assembly GCA_026074375.1 of Tanacetum coccineum. Classification (NCBI taxonomy): domain Eukaryota; kingdom Viridiplantae; phylum Streptophyta; class Magnoliopsida; order Asterales; family Asteraceae; genus Tanacetum; species Tanacetum coccineum. The sequence continues at coordinate 11,255 of BQNB010150557.1, forward strand.
GATTATCAGGAATATAGACTTCCCATTCCTGAGACTATGCTGACTGATGCAATTAAGCAATCTGAATCATATCAGATATTCATCAAGTATTCTACTGGTCAGATTCGCCCCAAGAATGGGGAGATGAACAAGACAGTGAACATGCTGATGATGATAATGATGATGTTAAGAAGGATGATAAAGATGGTGATGCTGATGATGAAGGCGATGATCATATCAGTGATACACAAGATGCTGATGATGAAGATGTCGAAACTGAATCCGATGAGGATAATTTTATAAGTACAAGATTCGTGTGCGCAAGGATGAGGATGAAGAGATGATTAATGCTAAAGTTGATGATTCTGATAAAGGTGATGAAGAAGTTACTGATGCAGCAAAGGCAGATGATGAAAAGACTTCAAAAGCAAAGGATGATCCTAAGAAGACCGAACTCCCTCCATCAAGCTCTAGCTTATTTGTATCTTCATGTTTTGGTGATCAATTCCTTAAACTTTCTCCTGATTCTTCTTTGGTTAGTACTGTTAAAGATACAACAGGTACAGAGATCAACTCATTGTTGGAAATCCAGTCTGAAGTTCCAAATACCCAGTCTCCATCCGTGCTTATTGTACCTGTATCTATGATTTCTGAACCCACAGTTCCCACACCTGTTCAAGAATCTCCTTTAATAGACACTGCAACAACTCTACCTCCTCCATTCGCCTCCATCACACCTTTTGTACCTCAATAAATAACAACACCAATCCCTACACCAACAATCACAACCAATGCTCCAACCATCACCACTGCTGTTTCTGAATCCAATGCACTCAATGTTGTTGAATTAAGAGTTGCAAAATTAGAAAAAGATGTGTCTGAGCTGAAAACTATTGATCACTCTACCGAAGCTCTTGCTATTCTCAAGTCCCAAGTTCCATCTGTTGTTGATAACTATCGTGGATCCAAAGTTAGAGATGTCTTTCAAAAGGAACTAAAGAAACACACAACATATCTTATTTAGAAATATTCTCTATAGCAGTTTTCTGAATCGGCCAAGAAACAGACACTAATAGTTGATCTAGAACAAGGATCCGAGAAGAGTGCTTCAGAGATTCTACAAATCAAGAGGAAACAAGCTGAGAAGCAACAAAGGCATAAGTTTACTATCAAGTCTACCGACAAGGCAGCTCTTGAAGAGTATGATCTAAAAAGCGCTCTCTACCAATCCATGCATGCAAACAAGTCTTTTAATTGAAATCCTGCCAATCATCGATTGAACCATGCACTCATGGAAGTGTTGATTAAAGATGAAAACGCAATGGATAAGGGATTCGCTGACACGGTTCAAGACCACAAGAGAAAGCTTGATGATGATGAAGACGATGATGATGAAGACCCTCCAGCTAGACCAAACTAGGGTACGAAGACCAAAAGGAGAAGAACTAAAGAGTCTAAGTATTCTAAGAAGCCATCCTCCACCAAGGAAACCTCAAAAGGTAAAGCTCCAACTAAAGGATCTAAAACTGGTAAGTCTGGTTCTGCAAAGGAACTAGTTGAAGAACCTATTGCTGAGGTGGTTATGGATGATGCTGGTGATGATGTAGCTCGTTATGATAATCAACCACAAGACACGTTAGAACCCAAAACAAGAAAGACCCTGAATCCAAATTGGTTCAAGCAACCTCCAAGGCCTCCTACTCCTGATCCTGAATGGAATAAGTGTCAGGTTATACTTTATTAACCCGAACAGCCTTGGTTCAATTAAATGGTCTCTGCTACAAAGGATCCTCTCACATTTAACGATCTCATGGCCGCTCCTATTGACTTCTCCAAGTACGAGTTTAATGGACTCAAAATAGAAAATCTCACTCAAGATATCTTATTAGGACCTGCCTTTAATCTGTTAAAAGGCACTTGCTCTAGCAGTATCGAGCTTGAGTACAACTTCCAAGAGTGCTTCAATGCGTTAACATACAAACTCAATTGGAATAATCTAGAAGGAGATCATTACCCGTTTGATCTATCCAAGCCTCTTCCTCTACAAGGTCCCCCAAGTCATTGAACCGTTGCTGCTGACTACTTCTTCAACAATGATCTGGAGTATCTGAAGACTTCTGATCTAGAGGTTACATACACTTCATCTATTACGAAGACAAATGAGACTCGGTATGAGATCAAAGGGGTGTTGGTGGTTCATTTGATGAAGACAACACAAGATGCTCTAAACCCAAGACTACTAAGATTTCGTATCCAGATTGGTTCAAGCAAACTCCAAGCCTCTACTCATGATCCGGAATGGAACAAGCATCTAGGTTGTACTGATTAACCAGTAACAGCTTTGGTTCATCAAATGGTCTCTGTACAAAGGTTCTTCTCACATTTAACGACCTCATGGCCACTCCTATTGACTTCTCCAAGTATGTGTTGAATGGACTCAAAATAGAAAATCTCACTCAAGATGTCTTGTTAGGATCTGCCTTCAATTTGTTAAAAGGCACTTGCTCTAGCAGTATCGAGCTTAAGTACAACTTCCAAGAGTGTTTCAATGCGTTAACAGACAAACTTGATTGGAATAATCCAGAAGGAGATCGTTACCCGTTTGATCTATCGAAACCTCTTCCTCTACAAGGTCCCCCAGGTCATCGAACCATTGTTGTTGACTACTTCTTCAACAATGATATGGAGTATCTGAAGACTTCTGATCCAGAGGTTACATACACTACATCTATTACAAAGACAAAGGCGGCTCGATAAGAGATCAAAGGAATTGAATACATGGTCCCTACATTTTGGAGTACCATTAAACATGTGTATGACAAAGATGCGGAAACGGGAATCAAACACTGGGTGAAATACGTAAATTGTGGTAGCGATCTCAGGTAAGCAAATTTTCCAAGCATAACATTTACTCTACTAAGGTGATTCTTGGTGTGAAGAGTGTTAGTGTCAAGAAATTACACGGATATGGTCACTTAGAAGAGATTGTGGTGAAAAAATCTGATCATCAGCTTTATAAGTTTAAATAAGGTGACTTCGTTGATCTACACCTGAACGACATTGAAGATATGCTTCTTGTTGTTGTTCAACACAAGCTATTCCACCACGAATGGAGTGTTATTGTTGACTTTATTGTGGCTCTTCGTATGTTCACAAGAAGCTTAATCCTCAAGAGATATGTCAAAGATTTACAGCTTGTATAGAGAGTTACCAGAAGAAACTTAACATCACCAAACCTTAGAAGACCTTTCCAGAAATTGAATTCAAAGAACCCTATACTCCATCATACGATCCACCAAGAATTGTCTATGAAGACCTGAACAAACAGAAAAGAGTATTGCGAGTTGATGAGCTATACAAATTCTCAGATGGCACACTCAAGTTTGTTCGCGATGAGATTCATCACAGAGTACTCAATTTTCATATGGATTACAACACGGAGATGCCAAAGAGAAAGTGGACGGCTGTTGAGAGAAATAGATCCGGTCTTATGATTGAGTTGATCGATAAGCAGCTGCGAGAAAGGGAAATCATCAAAAATCTAGAGCGATTGGTTGGTGCAC
>BQNB010150558.1:2747-16017 GCA_026074375.1 Tanacetum coccineum
ATATATCTTGTGTTATTGATCTATGAAGTAACACGCCCCGGACCCTTATTCCGCTGCGACCCAATTTGGGGGTGTTACACATACCTGATACGCCGTATTGGATCCAACCAATACGCTGTATCTACTGGACAGAACCGTACACTCATGTACGAGACAAGACAAACGATGATTCCGTTTCCAAGTCATTTGAATGGGTACTACTGTGAAGAAAAGAAGGGATCACATGGACCGCAATTCTCGGAAGCTCACTCTGAAGCTTCACATATCAATAATTCCATACCCCGAAAGGAGAAAGACACCCAAGGAGTTTCACTTTACCTTGCTTTATTAATAATGTTTGCTTTGATAATGCCCTTATTGACTTAGGAGCTAGCGTTAGTGTTATGCCTCTCTCGACCTACCTTAACTTAGGATTAGGCGAATTAGCTCACAATAAGTTGATAGTTGAATTGGCAGACATGATAGTGAAATATCCAAAAGGAATAGCTGAAAATGTGCTAGTAGGTACTGGTAAATTTGTTGTCCCTATAGACTTTATAATTCTAGATATGCCCAAGGATATCAAAGTGCCCTTGATCCTCGAACGACCATTTTTGTCTATCTCCCGTGCTAAGATTGATGTTTACAAAAGAAAGATTACTTTAAGGGTCAGGGAGGAAAGGATTATTTTCACAAGTGTTAACATGCTAGTAGTTTAATTAAGAGGGTCTACATACTAAGTTTAAGAGAAAGAATGGAGCTTGATTTAGAAGCTAGGCTTATGGGAGAGACTTTGGTGATTAATAGATCATTAGACCCTTTGAATGGAGATTACATCAAATTAAATGATCTAAATGAACCATTTAAGCTTAGGAGAAATCAAGGTGATGATTTGATACCCACCATTGAGGAAGGTGAGGTAATTAAGGAATTTAAAACTAGGAATGATGAACTTGATACTGCAATTGATGATTAACCTAGTTATTGCGACTGTGATAAGATCTATATAGATTGTGCTCACAACTTAAAGTTTTCTTGCATGATAAGATTTAAATTTACACACGCTAACTTCTTCCCATTATTGTATGTCAACGTGATGTCCAAAGAATTTCATAACTCTATAATGAAAGATAAGATGGTGTACAAAGGGAATAATGTTGTAGGCGCCTTAATAAATGTTCCTATTTTTGTTGGAACCTTTTTTGTTGTGACGGATTTCGCAGTTTTAGAAGATATGGATGCTTATCGTGATGAAGGAATGGGCGAAGTTATTTTTGGCGAACCATTTTTAAGAGAAGTTGTAATTAAAGCAAGACGGTTCGAATGGATGATTACCATTTACAATGGTAATGATGAAGTAACTTACAAGATGGTGCGATCACATCCGAGGTTTAAACACCACACTAATGAGCAATGCAACACGATCCCACCATTACTGAAGGTAAGTAATGAAGATAAGAAGAATGGAATCTCGCATCCATACCAAAAGCTTAAGGGGTTCTACAAAGGATTCTTGAACTTAGGACCCGATTACATTCGCGATGCGAGGAGGGAGGAATGGCTCACACACGGGCACATTAGCGTGCATGAGATGGAGTGAAGAGAAGCTGAAGAAAAGTCTAACTTAAAGACTTCAATGTAAACAAAAGTGCTTCTCGGGAGACAACCCAAAATGTTATTTAAATTTTATCGAGTCTGTCTTCCCAGACATCAATACGACATATCCGCTCCATACCATACGGCGTATTGATTGTCTGGATGTTATCAGCCTTTACTTTTTATGCACCTTAAAAACATTATTGTCAGTTCTGGCAATACGGCGTATTCATGCACATGATACGGCGTATTCACCAGACTGACCCGTATTTAGTTTGTTTAGTTTAGTTTAAATCAACCGTAGGTACCAAGATAAGAATGCATCGTTTTTCCTATATTTTACACAAGACCTCGTGAAAGAAATATCGACGAATATTGGTGGAGAATTTACAAATCTGGAAACCTTGAAGTGTTGGAGTCTTAAAACCTCAAGACTGCTGTTTAACACGAATTCTTGCTCAATAAATCAACATGGAGAATCTACCGAGCAAATATCAGGGGAGTTTCTCATTCTAATTCTTTTTAATTAATGTGTTTAATGTTTTATCTATACAACGAGGATGTTGTATAATTCAAGTGGGGGGATGAGAATTAGAATGTTTACTTGTCCTAATTTTTACACTAAAATGCTTAAATTATGATCATTTTTTTCAAGCATACTTTTGTGAAATTACTTGATACACAACTCGCACACAATAACCCTTGTTAGATATTGTGAGAATTTAGCCTTATCCGTTTCCAAATGTTTACCCAAATTCCACAAAATATGAGTGTGCCGGTGATGTAGTAGACTTTATAACTTAGCTTGGTATATCACTCGAGACAGCAATGATGAGTACTATGGATTTAGATAGAGTAACTTGTTTAAATTTGTAAAATTTAGGATTACACCCAAATCGCCTTTACATGTTGCTTATTAACTAACTACACCGGTTAGTTAACCCCCGTATAAACCCTTTGTTTAGTCTCACTTTAAGAGTAAGATACCCCTAGAACAACCCGTAGAGCCAATCCTTTAAGAACTACACCAATTGTTTCGTTACACCTTAGCCTACCCTGTTAGATTAAGTTTATTTTACCGTTGCTTGTTGCTTAAAGTGTAAAGTTTCTATTTCCCGAGTCTTGTGTCAAAATTTTCTATCTTTGGTACGGTTGGAAGAATTTGCACATCGCAAATGGGAATGTATATTATAGTCAAAACTCATGTATTTTTACTACCAACACAATTAATGGTACGTCCGAAGAATGAAAGAATTATCGAAGGAATTATCCAGAATTATTTTGATCGTGAAGATGGTGAAATTACACCGAGTTTCGTAGTATAGTGTTATGAAAAAAATTGAAAAAATGAGAAAAATCGCAACAAAAAAGAGAAGGAAAGTTTGAAGATGATCGTTTCGCAACTACCGAAGGAATTACACGAAGTATCGATTATTCGTTGATACAAATCGACGATGTAAAGTATTGTATAAAGTGGTAGATATCGCCACTTGCCTTGTAAAGTATGTAAAGTATGGGATGATTGGGAAGTTGACCATTACAGGAACGCCAACTTAGGTTGTTGTTTTTGATCAATGATCAAGACGTTGTAAATAGTTGTGTCTTTATCATGGTAACGGTCGGGAAAAAGTGTCTAGCAACTTGTAATTTAGACTTAATCTATTTGTTTCGTGATTTTTATTTAACAACAATTTACTTCTCTTTCCTAATAACTAGCCGCTGGTTTTACGCGAATGAGGATCTGTACAAGTGTGCATGTCTATTCTGTCGTTACGGCCATGTATGCATGTCTCAGCTGCCTTGTTGGTTTATGACTTTTGGTGAAAGTTAGAAGGTCCCTACCCTATATCATTCTTCATCCTAACCGTTGGTTAAATTCGAATGAGGATGTGATCGAACACACATGTCTATTCCGTCGTTATGGCCATGTATGTGTGCTTCAGCTGCCTTGTTAGAGTGGTACTTCTGGTGAAAGATTGTAGAATGATCAACCCTAAGCCTTATCTTATAAACCCATATTTACCTTTATAAACTTGTTACTCCTTAGCTTTAGCGGTGGAGATGTGTATCCTTGCCAAGCTTATGATAGAATACTCGTCACGACCGAGCAATTGAGCGAATTAGTTACATGTTACCACATAGATTAGTTGAGTGATTTAAGTGTTTTCATCTTCCTATTTCGTGAGGTGTTTGGTTGTGTACTTGTAATAGATCAAATAAATGCTTTAACGAAAAATATCCTTAGAGATACATTTTTATAGACTTCTAAAGGCTATTTAACGAAAAATATCCTTAGAGATACATTTTTATAGACTTCTAAAGGCTACTTGAGGATAAGTAGGATTCAAGTGGGGAGATATTTGATGACATCAAATAACGTCTATTTTATAGCATCATTTATCCCATGTAATTAACCCATTTTGTATAATTATTGCAAAGAATTGTTACTTAATCGTTTATATTTGAGAATTGTAGTAATTATGGAGTACTTGGTGAAACTTGACTAAAAGGCACGCATTCTGGAGCTTAAACAAAGATATTTTAAAGATTACTATTCTGACTACTGATACGCCGCATCCATCAAGGAAGTTACGGCGTATCTGTGCCTGCGCTCACCAAAGACCACGAAGGACACAAGACAATACGCCGTATCCAGGAAAGGCAATACGCCGTATTCAAGCTATATGGGAATAAAATATTCTGGAAGATATCAAACGTGGTCCCTACTCCAAGAAACCCCCAATACGCCGTATCTAAGACATTGGATACGCCGTATCGAACCGACTCCAGACCCTATAAATACAAAACTCAAAAATGAGTTTTAAGTGTGCTAAATCATATTCTCGATACCTAAACCACAAAAGTTGATTTTCAAAGGAGAAAAAGAGCAGAAGGGTCTCACAACACGATCCAATCCATAAAAGACAACGTGTAATTTCTTATACTTTTGTAATCGTTTAGTTTTTGGTATCATTCGTTAACTCAGTTAGTTTACCTTGGCTAAGCCATTACTCTTGTATTAATTATGATGTTTGAAGGCTAATACCTTCGGGTATTAGCCATTATTATGAAGATCTGAATGTTTGGTTTTGTTTATATCTTAATTTATCGTTGTTAGACAATGAAAACCTCGTAGGTTATGATTTATTATTGACCACTATTTATAGTGGTAAAACCCTAATACCCTAAACCCACAAACCGGGCTTGGGCTTAATTATCCACTAATACTCCCCCGCAGTCTAAACGGTGAAATCGCGAAAGCTCAGACTGGAGTAGTAAACTAGAAAAGAAAAAACAAAACATTAACGAAAAAAAATCCTAACTTTATTGATGAATATCTAGCGGCGGATAGAAAAATGAAGAGAACCTTCGAATCTTCAAACCATGACATGCAGCAGATGAACCATCACATACGAACATAATTAGTTGTTGAAGAAATCCGCTAACATGCGGCGATAAATCTTCAAACAAATTGATAAACCTGATAAAACAAAGTTTTTTTTAATACGAGATAACCCAAAGTATCCTAACCGTGTGGATCTGTGACCTAGCACAAATCACCAACACAAATAAAAATAAATATACGATTGTGTGGATCTATGACCTTAACACAAATCACCAACACAAATTACAAGAAAAAAACATATAAAACCCAATCATCCACAGTCGACCTACTTCCACAACTTAACATTCCTAATCGAATCTCGATCACATTCACCATCGAAAGCATCAGGAATAAACAACCCATCAACAGCAGATCCAAGCATCAACAATATAAACAAACATCCCACGTAGGAGAATTAATTATGGAGCCTTTTTTAGGGACCATGTAGGAGCACAGTAGATACAATATATTGGATGTGCAATTGATGTTTAAAAGAAAAAATAAGTTGTTGTGGAGAGTATGTTTTACTCGGCTGAAGAAGAAAGAAAATGGTGACGGCGGTTAAGGTTTGACGGGGCGGTTTATGATAGGCAGCTCAACTTAGCCACCTAGGTCCGAGGATCAGACCCGCTCCGATACCATGTTAGACAATGAAAACCCCGTAGGTTATGATTTATTATTGACTACTATTTATAGTGGTAAAACCCTAATACCCTAAACCTACAAACCGGGTTTGGGCTTAATTATCCACTAATAGTTTATGTTTGTTTACATGCTTTTGTATGCGACCTATCATTCAGCTAGATCTAGTGATACAGACCAAGTAATCTAGATGCCGAGATAGCTCTCCATATAGTGATTTATACATCTAGAATCATAGGATCACAAGTATTGTCCTTCTAAAACCGTGCTAAGGATACGCTTCTGGCTTAACTAGTTAACGGAAATTGCCTTTGGTTTATTGAATAAGTTGACTAGCAGGTGAACCTAGATGATTCATCAAATAACGTTCTGATTCCATAGGATAGTTGGACAAGTAGACTACTAGAGTATAATTGGCCATTAAGCAGTAAATGGGTGAAGTCTCTGTGAGCTAGGGTTTAACAAGATCACCATTGCTTTAATCCCTAAGATAGATTATAATTAACAAATAAGGATGCTTTATGCGGATACTTTAATTGTGACAAAATTAATGTGTCTAGGTCTTAGGATAAAGTCCCGCCTAAGTCTAAGAATGATATGCCACCTCGAGATAAGTAATCATTGCACTGAATAAACAAACCAACTTCTAATCGGATTAATGATGGCTAATACACATCATACAATCGAATGGTTAGTGGATTAGTCGAATGTTAGAGAGAGAAACAAAGAAAATGCACACTCCTTTAGAGAGAGAAAGTGTGTGTGTATAAAAATGACTAACCACCTCTTCCATAAGATGGAAGAGGCTTATATAGGTACAAACAAAACCGACCTAAGGCCTTGGTAAAGGGCTTACACGTGGGCTTAAATACCCAGCCTAATACCGTATGTCATACGATTAACTTTTAACTACGAGCTATACTAAACGGTAAAATACACAGGGTGACCGAGTATTTTTCTAATATCTAACAATTTCCCCCTAAAGGAGGTCACCCTAGAATACATAAACTTAAGCTCAACAATCATTGTATAGGTCTTGTGTATAGCTCGTAGTCTTTGGTTCTTCACTTGATATCTTGTACTTTGATGTAGTATTCTTTGACTTGTGGCTTGAACTTGTTTCTTTAATATTATGATTGAATGTGTTCATGTGCTTTCTTAAGATCATCAGCTACATGTAATCTCTGATCATCATCTTGTGTACTTATGACAATCAGACCGACATGCTCACACTTTGTTGCAATCTTGAAAGCTTGATATTATGTTCGTACTCCTTCTTTATTACATCATAACTTCATTACTTTGACATGCTAAGGAAGAAGTTGATATCAGAGTTTGCGGAAGCATTGAAATCTTTACTTGAACTTTCATGATTTCTACATAAGTGTTGGTCGAGTATGAGCATGCGGTTATGAACTTGACATTGCTGGAACAGGGTATCTCCATCTATATTTCCATCTTTATATGAACCTGTAATAAAACAGTTAGCAATAAAGGGAAAAATTGATTTGAAAATCAATCGACGTGTTACTTGAAAATATGTTTTTTGCAACACATCGAGAGTTTTAAGTGTTTGTCAAAATCAGCAACCGTTAATTCGTATACTGGAACAAGTTTAATTCATATAGAATCGCACCATCTTTTCTTTCTAGTTGTCACAAGTTTGATTCATTTAGGATTTAACAAGTCACCTACCAAGAGCTTGTTTAATTTTGGCTCTAGCAGGATTTCCATCTTCACTGTGATACTTAGGTATCACTCGGATGTTCTGGCAATACCACAAGGATAATGCGTAGGACTCCTATGATAATCCTTGTTTTCACATTGTGTGAAGAACAAGTAAAATAAAATAGTGTCCTAATGAGATTAGTTGATGATCTCTTGGCTATAGACTCAATTGTGCGTTTTGGTTTTAGTGATCGGAGGCTAGAGCGGACTGCCATCTCTTCAATATTAACTAACTCAGAGTGAGAAAGTTAATAAATAACATGTTTAGTCTCCGTGAGAAATGAAACATAAATAGTGGCTAGGGAGGGTTATGCATTGCATCACTGGGTCCATAACGGCTTTCTTCAATGTCAGCAATCATCATTGTGATTCTGACAGTAGATGTATTGACCTGGTTTCTGCCTAAGTGTATGAAGGGCTTCTTTCTTTTCACCCTTTATCCTTACAATTCTTTTTCATTCTTCAACCCCTTCAGTGCTTACCGAGACTTCATGACTAGTACCTTGTTGGGTTAGTTCCAGTACTAGCTCCATCTCAGTCGGCACTATTCCCTTATTCTCACTTTTACTCCTTTTTTATGTCATACCTAAGTACCTTCTACAACTACTAGTGGACTTGTCCCTAGGTATACCTCATTCGGTTCTGGGTTAGATTCAGTTGGTCACTTAATACCTTAACCTTAGTCAACCTTATAACTCTGATAAAATTAAATACATGGTCGGTCTTTTTGGTATAGTTCACCTTGCCATAAAACCAATTGAAAAACTTAATCAGGTACTTGTGATATAAATATTAAAGCTTTTAGTACCTCGATTATTTTTGAATTTTCAGAAACACTCCCCCTCAACGTGTGCATCGATTAAATGAAATGTTTAGCACAAGGAGGATAGAGTATACACATGAGTCCACAAAATCATATTTTTTTATCAGTTTTCATATTTAAATCACATTTTCTCCCCTTATCAAAAATTTCAATCCCTTTGATATTTTGGATACCAATAGATTCAAATATGTTGGAAAACTGGGAGAAAAATATGCTGATTATTCACAAGTCGAATGGGGAACATATTAATGCTCCCTCTTAATCTATGAGGATACGTGTGAGTGACAAGTATAAATATTTTTAAAGATTTTGAGTTTAACGAAAAAAACTCTTGAAAAACTTTATACTTGTCACTGAACACCTAAAGATACACTACATACTTATAATAATGTACACGATATATTATACAAAATAAGATGCTATTGACCTGAGTATCGGAATGATGAAATCATTCAGCTCTCTAGATAAGTCTGTAGTCATCATCTCTTAACCTTCCACCAACAAAGCTTTCAAGACTCCTGAATATTCTCCAAATCTTAAGTCTTCTCTCGATCACCTCCATAAACTCTTTACTCCTCCTTGTATCGTCCTCAGACCAAATTCTTGTTTCCATGCCCGGATTGTACTTGAACAGCTTGAAGTCTTTAACCATGTGATCCAGCTTATCCAGAATCCTATTCAACGTGCCATCACTGAACTTGTGCACCTCAGTTTCTCGCAACATCTTCTTCTGATCATTTCTGTCTTTGTAGATTTCCGCCCTCAACTTGCTGACTATGGTGTAATCTTCTTTGAACTGAAAGTCAGATGCATCCTAATCCGGTTGAGTGAGATTGAGTTTCGTTAGATAACTTTCAATCCCGAGCTGCAGATCTTCCACACGTTTTCTGATGACGATGTTCCTTATCCACAGGTTGACTGCGTTGAAGAGATGAACTTTGTCGGCACCAGATAAATGACTGAGCTGACCTTGAAGATGAAGCAGTTACAGATCTTTAAAATCATTCGGATGCAGATTTTTGAAGTCAGCTTCCGAGATCTTGTATTCATTGTAGTCAGCTCTGCGAAGAACAATCTCCTTTAAGAAGGTATACCCGTATCTTTCATAAGTCTTGAGACTGACTACACTGAGAATCCGCATGTGGGATCGGACTGTACTGTGATCAGAGGGGGCACTGTGTCTTGTGATGTAGAATTCTTTGTGCTTAAACCACCAGTGGGAGATACCATAAGCAACACTAATATCATAATCACGTTCACTCTCAATCCCTAGTGACGGTACTAGTTCTTCAAGCCCAAAGTCTAGATATTGAGCCACTTTTAGCTTGGATATGGATAAATCTGACCTTCTTCCTTTGTCACCTGACACTAGATACTCCAGATCCTATTGAAGAAGTATTGTGTTTGAATTGTTACCTGACTCGGTGGACCTCCTAGAGGTAATGGTTTGCTCATGTCAAGCACAACTCGATGACCTTCAGGATTAACGAAATCAACTTGATCGGTAAGCAGCAAGTGACACTCTTCCATCTGAAACTGAAGATAAATGATGTTGTCATGAAATGGTTAGACTATCTTGAAAGCTGAGCCTTCTAAGTCTGCTTTACTCAAGTTCTTCTTTCTAATCCATTTGCAGTTGATGAATGAACACATATCGCCAGTCTGCCGTAGTAGCTTGTATTCATCTAGATCTTGATACGAACTGGCAAGTGCATTGGCCCAATTGTTCTTAGTTTTTGGTAAATCATTCGGAGGAATGACCCAGTCTGGTTTTGGAGTTGCTGGTCTGTCTTCCTCTAGAACATGCTTTAATTAGTCTAGTCTTGTCTTGATCTTGGGAAGATGTGCAGCATCGATGTCCTCTATATTTGAGATATTCATATCATCTGGTATAGGTACGTCTTTAACTGGTTGTTCAGAAAGAGGAACGGACTTCTGCTTGGAGGAGCTGGAAGGTGCTTCTCTAGTGTCAGAAGTTTTCTAGGCTGAGGACTGAGGAGCTGGAGGCTGTTTTGAGCCTGAAGCACCAGAATCATGTCTTTTCTTCTTGCTTAGATCTGAATCTGGGGGAGGAGGATGAGGGTCTTGATCGTCACGACGTCTCTTTTGAGACTTGTCCTTTTTAGCGAGAAACTCGTCCCTATTTGCACGTTCCATAGACGCCTCAAGAGCTTCATAAAGAGCCACATGTTTAGGAAGTGATTTGTAGGTACCACTCTCAAACATCCGTTGGTGAAGAATTTCTTTCATATCAGCCTCGGGCAGTTCTCTAAAGCGATCTTGAAGGGGAGCTTGTAGAGCCACGTGTACAACCTCTTTTACAGCTTCACAAATAGTTTCATCGATCTTATGAGGCAAATCTCTAAGCTCCAATGTGAATATCCTAGATGAGAGAGCCTGAGTCGTTTGATCCTGGAGTTTTTGTTTCTTTTCAAGATTTGCACATCTTTGTTCCAACTTTAAGACACGAGAGGCTAACAAAGAATCTGTTATGCTTTGTTGTTATGGAGGAGGTGGAAGTGGAAGGGTTGTTGTTGCTTCAGTTACTTGCTGCAATGACTGGTTCTTAAAGTGGGGGAGGATACTAGTTTTGGTGGTGAAAGATCGATGATGGGTGTAGATAGAGGAGGAGCTGATGTAGAGGCTTGATGAATGGGAACAGTGACCATGGATTCAGCTTCAGTTTCTATAGTAGTTTTCCCTGGTTCCTCTTCCATAGGCTTATCATTCAGGAACTGATCATCAAAAGTGAAAGCATCATCTAAATTCTTCATAGATGAGAGAGTCTCTGATGAGCTTAGAGGATTCTCCAGGTGGACATGTTCCTCCGTTGTATGTTTCAAGCTTTCATGAACTTTTGGGTATAAAGTAGCAATGAAATCGTCATGCATGGGCTTAGGGTTTGGTCCAGCAAGAGCCTCATGACTTTGTCCAGGGTCTGGTCTAGCCTGGTCTTCATCCATGTGTTCATGCTCTGGTAGAGGTCGAGACTCAGGTGTTTTACCAGGGTCTGATCTAGCCTGGCCTTCATCAAGTTCAACCACCTTTTCCTCTAGAACTACTGTGTGTGATATTTCCTCACCTTGTACATTATTAGCATAAAGAAACTTAGTGTTTGCAGTACTGGTAGTAATCTCCGTGTCAGCCCCAGTTTCAGCATCTGTAGGAGACAGAGAATCACAAACTATATTTGCGGATGCATCATCCTATGGTTATGCAGAGGATCCATTCGATGCCTCTTCGGTTGCTGGAGTCCGCGTCTGGAATATAAATTGATATGTGGTACTTCTCCTTTTCGGCATATGCAGAGCTAATAGTGATTGTGCAGCTTGTTCATCAATTGCAATTGCTTTTCCCTCGCCTTCAACCGCAGGGAGTGGTCGGGTGGCCTCTTCTACTTGTTCACGAATAGACACTCCACCAACAGGTGTCACACCCCGCCAAGGCGGAAACACGAGGCGTAACATCATGGATATCATCACAACACAATGGTGTCAACAATAGAGGGAACTAAATGGAATAGATAAACAAATGAGACACAATGTGTCATGACAATATCTAACATAAGATAAAGGAGTCTTGGTTTACGATAGAAAAGTCATACCACAAGGGAACGTAATCCAAAAGTCTAAACAATCAAATAACAACCAAGTATCAAACAATTCAAATGACATAAATAAAATCTCTAGGAGAATGACTCTGCATGCAAGCCTACGGTCTCACTAGCCACTCTTCCTAACTTCAACATCCTCAAGATGGTTACCTAAAAATGATGCTTAAAACGTCAACACAAAGGTTGGTGAGAGTCATAGGTTTAAGACACGAAAATTAAATCCAACCATAAATTACTGTGATAATTAAGAAAAGATTGCAGGACAATAAATAAACTATCATACAGGCTAACATGCAAATACAATCAATCACACAAATTCCCAGCAACGACCACAAGACGTCTTATAGCGTACCAAGGTCCCTGTGGTTACCCCCTTAGCCCAGACCATGGATACTCCCAAAGTAACCTTTTTGCTCGCCAGGCCACAGTACCATCCACTAAACAGGCCATGGATACCTGCAGGTGACCCCCTTGACTTAGTTCGTAATTCTCAATATTACATCACAAAACATGTAGCACACAACATACAATAGTCACATATAGTCCATGCATCTTTGACAACACATTATCACAGTAATCAAAACATTTCCAAACACTTTGAATCATTTCCACCCCAATAAATCATAAGAAAAAGAGAGGCT
Organism: Tanacetum coccineum; assembly: GCA_026074375.1. Taxonomy (NCBI): domain Eukaryota; kingdom Viridiplantae; phylum Streptophyta; class Magnoliopsida; order Asterales; family Asteraceae; genus Tanacetum; species Tanacetum coccineum. The sequence continues at coordinate 15,155 of BQNB010150558.1, forward strand.
ATGAAACTCACCTGAATGCTCAAACGCAGCTTCCAAATCTCAACACGCAACTATACAAATAAATAAACACGGTTATACGCGACCAAGCTAAAAGCTCTAGTCCATGTAACACACATATGATGGATGTTTAAGGGTTTAGTTAACCATCATGGGTCACCCCGACACCATGCCCAACCTTAACCATCTCATTAACACTTTACACTAGCTACTTATAATTAAATCATAATTGTAGAATTTTAGTGTCTCTTTACGTGCTCAAAACCCTTACTTAATGACCTTCATAATTTATAAAAAAATCACACATGTTTATTTATGAGTATATTAACTACTTTGTGATTCCCAAGTATTACTTACATGTGTAACTACCTCAAATAAAATCAAACTTCAAAACTGTCCTAATTCGGATCTGATTGCACACCAAAATGTATCACTCTAACTACGATACTTAGACATTCTTTCAGAGGCTAATTTTCACAGGATTATAAATAGACATATGGAACTTAACTATGGTAGAAGGTCTAAGCTTAATTATACTTTTAAGTTAGGATTTCACCCTCACAAACATGACCTAATTCTGACCCGTATTTACTGTTTTGACCACTTTTGTTGCATAGGTTATTTGAATGCCTTCCCGACCTTAAAAACTTTCGAGGCCAGATTTTCTGGAAAGTATACTCTTTTGGATTATTCAGACTCAAGAAACATATCAATACACGCTTTTATCATTTAGATATCAGTCATTGAGCACGGCCCAAAATTCTGCTCAACCCTAAATCAAGTTTTAACGCAAATCTAACCAAACCACAAGCATGCATACACATCTAATTCAATCTTAAGCATACTACAATCATAATATATCATAA
>BQNB010150559.1:0-16017 GCA_026074375.1 Tanacetum coccineum
CTTAAGTGTGTTTTTATTAGTTTCTCTCTTAATCATTCTCTCTCTAACTGTCTCTCTCTAGATCTCTCTAGATCTATACATGTTTGTGTGAATTCGGGATCCTACATTTAATTTCTTGTAATTATTTCCATTTCTCTCTCTAACTTCTAAATTCTGCAGGAACTATGGCGGGAGTAGACATCAATACTCTCATCATGGAACAGTACGTAGCATTGTCATGAGAAAACCAGGCATCGGGCATGGTTAAACCAGAAATCAGAGGCAATGTTAACTTTGAGATCAAGAGTCAATTCATGCGAGAATTAAGGGAAGACACCTTCTCCGGGAATAAAAATAAGGATGCCCATGATCATGTTGATCGAGTCCTCAACATTGTAAATTTGTTTAATATTCCCGGAGTATCACAAGACGCAGTACTACTACGTGTGTTCCCTTTTACTCTTACTAGAGCAGCTAAAAGATGGGTGGATAGACTCACTCTAGGAACTGTCAACACTTGGGACCTCCTTAAAAAGGCCTTTATCCAAAGGTATTGTCCACCATCCAAGACTGCTAAACGACTTGAAGACATCCACAACTTCAAGGAGAAAAGCGACGAATCATTATACCAAGCTTGGGAACGGTATAATGATTTGCTATATAAGTGCCCAACCCACGACATAAACAGCCATCAAAAGGTAAACATCTTTTATAAAGGTTTGAGCACTATGAACCGTCAATTGCTTGATTCACAGGGACCAATTCTTGGGATGACACCAACTCAAGCTCTGACGGCAATACAAACTATGGCTGACCACTCTCAAAAGTGGCATGATGGGACATCAAGCAAGAACATTAGCAGCAGCAGTAATACTGATGGACTTGCTGCACTCGTAAGTAAACTAGATAACTTGGGACGCGATATGAAGAAGCTGAAGGAAAATGTTCATGCGATCCAAGTTGGATGTCAAATCTGCAAAGGACCTCACCTCGACAAAGAATTTCCTCTCAATGAGGAAGTCAAACAGTTGGAAGAGGTCAAGTATGGAGAATTCGGGCGCTCCGCTCCTTTCAACGGAAATAATGGAGCCAAGTTTTGTGTAGGTCCACCGGGATACTACACTCGTGCAGATAATCGACCATCTTATGGGGAGAAGAGACCAAGCTTAGAAGAGCTTATGAATAAACATCAGGAAGAATCAGCACGAAGAAGCGCCGAGATGAAAGAATGGTTTAAGAAACTCTAAGAAAATACAAAGATTAACACTAGGAATCAAAGCGCCTCTCTTAAAAACCTAGAAACCCAAATCGAGCAATTAACCAAGGAACTCCAGTCTATGACAACCAATGGAGCTCTAAGATCATCTACCGGGCAATGCAAGGTGGTTAATGCTGATCATGAGACGCCAAATATACCTATCTCTTCAAGTAAACTCAACAATCTCCACGGAGTATCTTTTCTGTCTGATTCTGACTCTTGCGTAACTCAAAATAACGAGGAAAAGACGACCAAGGTCCTACAGTGCAAATTACCGCCTAAGGAACAAAATTCGGGGAATTTCACACTTCTTTGCACTATTGGTGATTTTAACTTTTATGCTATGGCCGATTTAGGGGCTAGTGTAAATGTCATGCCTAGGGGTATATATGAATTCTTGAAGCCGACCAACCTTAGGGAAACCAATATGCTTATAGAAATAGCCGATATGACAAAAAAGGCACCATTAGGGGTGGTTGAAAACATTCTAGTAGGAATTGATAAATTCCTATTCCCTTCTAATTTTGTGATCATAGGACCCTAATGAAACTATTATCTTAGGCAGACCCTTTTTAGCTACCATTAACAGAGAAATTTCACTTGGGGTAGGTAACGATAGGATTATTTTTTACATGGAGAAAAAAGACCATAACTTTATGATCCCTACGGAAAAAATCCTTATGATGAATTCAATCAATAATAATGGACCTAGTTTCCCTCCAGGAAACCCATCTTTGAATTCATTAAAAATAGATAATTTGCAGGATAGGCAAGAACAACAGGTTAAAAAGAAATTAAGGCTTGACGAATACATTCCTGTCAAACATTTTTGTAAGCCTATCGTGCAAACTTACAATGGAAAGGTGAGGATGTGGCCCACCTGTAACCCCGACAAGAGTATTTGCGACGGAAGAGTTGAAATTTACGGAAGAACTAGGACAGGGAATTTAAGAATTTGGTACTGTAACCATGATATTGAAAGAAAAAAATATGAAAAGGGTAGGACTATCATTTCCCGATTTCTTGTTAGTCAGATATGGAGGTTGTCAGCTGAATGACTTAATTTAGAGACAAAGTTATGCGGAATGGTATAAATAAAATTCACATGATAACAAACCTAGCCCTAGGGACTACACCTTTAGAGAATGGATGATAGTTAAAGTAGGACACACAAATGTGAACGAATCAGTAAAAAAGGCCTTTTTAAAATCTTGGGTCATCGATTGTTTCGAAAAGGATTGGGAATCTGACATAGACCAAATGGAAAGAAGTTATGACGACGTAAAAAGTGGTGCTTGCTTCTTGAAAGCGGAGCAACTAGCCGATGAATATGAATTAGGAATTGGAAAAAAGGGCCATATTCTTGAAATGATATGGGAAATATAACACCCTGTGTTTTCAAGTCATTGACGACGTCGATAGATCTACTATTTATTTTTAGCGTTGTACGCGTTTGCTTGTAATTTCATGAATTAAGTTTAAATCGGTAAGGCTAAAAATTTAGGGTTCAAGGGGTAAACGGGCATCAAAAAATTTAAATGTTTACATCACAAACAAGGGTTAAGTAAGTATTATGTGGATAATTATTAACTTTGTTCATTTTTAATTTTTTATCGGCTTCGTGTAATAAGTGTATACGTTCGCGATAGTATATGATAAATTGCGTTTAGGCACTCCGGAACCACTAAAACTTTTCTACGCTTTCAACAAATATCCACTTTTATATCCCTTTACTTAAAAGTTACAATAATATCATCACATATATCACTTTATTTGCCGAATGTATGGCACGTATTCAAAGGAAAATGAGAAAATCTTCCATTTTGGTCAATGTGCTACATACCTAATTTTAATCACCTCCATGCCTTCTCATAAATTTCTAGCCATGCCTTGTTCTTTGAAACATGACCATGTCCTAGACAATCCCTTAGACATTCCATGTCTCCATGTGACTAAGTCTTGCATATTATTTGCATGTATTTCTAGTAGTAAGAGATCACATTACACAGATATAACACTTGGATTAAAATTCAAATTTTCTTCCCTTTTTCTCTCCTATAGGGCTCACGGCAAGGATCAAAGACCAAACCAAATCCATATCAATTTTTCTACAACCCATACACTTCTATATACATCTATCCTAAGATATTCTAAGGTGATCCCAAGCATTGGCTAACCTTTTTCAAGTAATAATCAAGAAAAGCAAGATTAGGGGGTTTTTTGGTGACAAAACTTGGGTTTTTAAGTACAAGTTTGGTTTTAGGGCTAAACACGGGTTTTTGCATACGTTTCTCATCATCATTTACATCATAAGGAGTCATATTTTAAACCTCTTTCTGCTTTCATTTTATGATGTTTTTTTGTATATAATGTTGCTATATAGTGAAATCACCATTAGGAATTATTTTGAACATGAAAAATATAATTTTTCTTGTTGATTTATGATTTTGTGCAACTTTCTATCATGTTATGATCGTTGGTAATATAATTGAAATAAAGATTTAAAGTCTTTGTACCATCACGGTTTTAAGTATAAAAAGTTCATATGTAAACTTGTAATTTAAAAGTTAAGTAAGAAAGTTTATGATTTCATGTAAAGTTAACAACTTGTGATCTTGATGATCTTGGACAAATATGAACTTATGGACATTATTATATGTATAACATATGATATATATAATTTATAAATGACTTGTGGTTAAACATTGTGAGGTTGCTAAAAGTATATAAAGCATATTATATAAATAAATTATCTAACAGATCAGTTTGGGACTGTAGGTTTTCAGATAATTCCAAAATAGGGGATTTTTATGTTTTCATAAAATAATACAAATCACGGACGATTCCGAAAAGGTAGAAACTTGTTAAAGGATTAATAACGAAAAAAAAGTTACGTTAAAAAATGTGAGTTATAGCTAATTAAACGGAGTTTATAAAAAGACTTTTTAAATTAAAACTTATATCAAACAGCTGTTTGATATTTTTTAATTAGAAATTATACATATTTTTAGGATTCCAAAAATGATAAGTATCTTAATTTTTCAATTACTAACGAATGAGTTATGAATTTCGCGAGTTTTCGACAATTTAAAATTTTATAAAATATTTTTATGAAAGTACTATGCATGACAGGAAAGTTATATTTTTGTAAACCTCATAAAATTATAGAACTTTCAAAAATGAGAACGTCCTTGAAAGAATCGTTAAAAACGGAGCTATAACGAATAAAATACGACATTTACGGGTTTTACGACGACGAATACGATTTAAATAAAAGTCACGTCTGATTTTTGTAGACAGTAAATGTTATGTTCTCCTGAGAGCGTCAAATATCAAAATGTCAAATTATGACTAACTCGTCCTTAATACGAAAAGATGGTCATAAGAAACGTCAAAATCGGGCTTTTCCTTTATAAACGCAAAAGTGATTGGCTAATTTTACTAAAACGATAATTATAATTTTTTTACTTATATAAACGTAATTTCTACCAAAACCCTTAGTTGTGAATTGAACTATGTTAGAATTATTTGTGGTTCCTCAATAGTAATATATTACTAGGGAGTTTCTAATGGAGGCCTCTTCGGATGGTCGCACCCGTCTGTTTCCTGCTATTCGTCGGCCGTAGACGGGGGCCCCGCCAGCTTCGTATAGCGTACATGAGGTTCGTTAGCGTATGATTGTAGTTGTTGGATTTACGATTTAAAGTGTCCTAACTCCTCGAACGTCATGTCATGACTACTTAATTTATTGTTAGGCTTTTACATCATTCACCGAACGATAGTACGATGTAACAAACTATAAGATTATATTCAAGTACTCGGTACTTATACGACCTATGATAATTTAGGTTGCATTCGATCTTTTACGTGACGCTTTATCTGCGATATTTGGATTATCAGAACTCAAGGTGAGTTCATAGCCCCACATTTTTACGATTTCAATGATTTATAATTATGGGGTGGAAACATGCTTTGTTTTTACAAATTGGACGCAAGTATTGATTACACGTTTCCCTTATGTAGCGAAACCAATTAAGCCACACTATCATGAATGTCAATTGCATAGGATGTTAGTTGGGAAAAAAAATTACATTATGTTGATAGCGCGAATGATAGTTAAATAGATCTATTTCGGGAAACGACTCCACGTTCGGTGACTAGCTATTCACTGAGAAACGATCGAATATAGCATGTCGAATTTTCGGGGATGTTTTCGGGCGTTTTAAAACTTCAATTGCGGGCTGAGTAGAATATTATGCGCGAAAAACAGACTGTCGAGCTTCAGTGGCATGTGTTGCTTTATCATAAAGGTCTTGCGGTCCTGCATATTATGATTTATTCTACCTTTGGATTCACAAAATTATTGTTGACGTTTTTTTAAGCAATGTTTTCAGGAGATCAATAGGCATGGGATGCAGGATGCATTTGGGTTATATTTTCTGGATTGCCGCTTAAAAGATGTAGGTGGATATAATTTGGGAAATGTAATTGTTTAACTTTTGTATTATTCAATAATGAAACAAGTGATGCTATATGCTTTGGTATTAAAGTCATTCAACTTAAATTCACAGTTGTATCATTTTAAACGACTTTTTGTGTCGTTTTATATTATTTTTGTGCTTTATTGGTTCTTGAAAGTACAAGCCCCGACCCTTATTCCGCTGTTTGCGACCCCCAATATGGGGGTGTTACAGGTAAAAAACTGTAGAATATCCAAAAGTAGGGCCAAAGATTAAGGTGGTATTCGTTTATTGGTTAGAAGAGGACGGGAGAGAAAAACAAGAAAATGGAGATAAGAAATATTATCTACCTATGGTTCACATGGAAACTTTTGATGTAACCAGATATTCGTTTAATAATAGGAATAGCTTCATTTGTGTTACCAACGAAATAAAAGACACCTTGTCTCTGGGAAAAGAGAACGGATCACGATTCATAAAAATGGTCCGACAAGAAATGAACCAAGGAGAAGATACTTCATATGTGTTACCAACGAAATAAAAGATACCTTGTCTCTATGAAGAGAGAACGGATCACGATTCAGAAAAATGATCCAACAATAAATGAACCGAGGGGAAGACGCCCAAGACAAAACGTAGAGTGGGCATGAGTCTAACTTAAAGACTCATTAATAAACAAAAGTGCTTGTCGGGTGACAACCCGTCTTTGTATCAATAAATTTCATTCTCCGCATATTAGTTGGTTTGCATGTTTTTCTTTGTTTTGCAGGTTCCAGCAATTGGGAGGCGACTTTCGAGACCAACTCAACCCGTAATCGTGTGGTAGCTTTGCTGGTTTAGCAGCAGTTACGGCGTAACATACGAAGTTACGCCGTAACCTCTTTCTGAAAAACCTCAAAATAAAGTTTTAAAGCATTGCTAAACCTTGTATATCTAAATGAACTTTGTAGGTATGTTCTCTGGAAGCCCTCAAGAGACTTCACTCGTCCACTTGGGCCACCAAGTAGTTTAAAAGGCTTGTTGCATATGCTAAATGCAACTGTGATTCCTACGAAAGCGAGTTAGGTTTGTATTTCTTGTATAGTTATCATTGAACGATTTTATGCTGTAAGTTTGTTTTAGTGATCACAAGGGAAAATGAGCTTGCTCAAGATGGACATTTTCTGAATTTCTCCACCAGCTTATTACATTTCATATGTTTATAAGCAAAGCTCAAGGGAGTTTCTTGTTTTAATTATACTATTTCCTATTTATTTCATTACCTTAATGTAGAATAGGGACATTGTATAATACAAGTGGGGGGATGGAAGTAGAATTATCACTTGACCTATTCTTGCCTTCGATTTTCTAGTTTTCTTTGAAAATTGGTACCGATTTTGAAATTTTTGACATGTTTTTCTTACTGAACTAGAATTAATCTTTGCCGAATGCACATTATCCTTTATTATTACTTGGTGAGGTTTAAGCCTGATGATTCTGTTTTCATCTCATTATACAAGAATCCACCAAAATATTGAGTGTGACGGTAGTATTGAACTTTCCATGTACATCATTTCGAGACCTAATTGATTAACAGGAATAGATGGTTCGAGAAGGCAACATTTTAGAATTTACCCAAATAGCCATTATATGTGTGTTTATCGACTTGTTACACTGACTTGTCGACCTCCTATGTTAAAAACCCTTTTGTTGCACTCATCAATAGTGTAAGATACCCTTAGATCACCCTTGTTAAGCCAATCTATGTTTTCACCCATTATTATATGTTTTGTTACACCAGTTCGCCTTAGCCAACCCTGTAGTCTATATTTATCCTTCTGTTGAAATTTCTGGCTACCTAAGTCCATAGTTCAGGAAAATGGTTCGAAGATTGGCACTTTCATTGAAAACATATTATTATGATCATGGAAGACCCCCCGGTATGCTCACTTTCGATATTGTTTATCTTAAGTGGGGGATATATGATATGTTATGTACAGGAGTATTGTAAAAAAAAGGTGGTGCAACTATAAGCCACCTAGTGATATAACTCCTGATGTTGGTTACGTATACAAAACCAACTAAGTAAAAAGGTGGTGCAACTATAAGCGACCTAGTGATTATGAGGATGGTGCAACTATAAGCCATCCAAAGTATAGAGGTGGTGCAACTATAAGCCACCTAGTGAAGAATGGGTTAGCACGCTCCGCAAGATCTCATTATTAGCTAACCCATATTGAGGATATGATCAAATTTTCACACTCGAAGACTTGGACTATGGATAGACAATAGCCGGTTATGGATACCTTAGATTATATAAGACTATTTGTTTTATGTTAACACCAATTAAATATGTATCTCATGTCTATCCTAACCCTTTATATCACCTAATAAACATGTGTTATGTCACCCATGTTGCCTTTAAGAATTGTTTAGACACTAACTCTAACTGGTGCAGATTAGTGTACTTACATAAGGCAAATGATACAATACATGAATGACTGTGCATATTTGAGAGCTCCACCTAAAAAATGAACACTTACACTAGTTGAGAGTTGAGTGAATTTTGACCCCCTTTTCATGAGGTGTTCGGCTTTGATGTTTCTAGCATAAGTCTTTGATAGATTCATTTCTTTGAGTTAAATCAAAGAAATCTTTTTATAAACTATTCTAATAGGTCTACTTGAGGGCAAGCAGAAGTCAAGTGAGGGGATATTTAATAACATCATATATTTTATACTTTTCAGTGTCAATTTCCCCATGAAAATACTTGCAATTGTCCTATAAATACTTGAATTCGATACATTTACGGTTATTTTGTTGTTTTCAGGTAAAATGCAAGTATGTGACAAGAAACATGGGAAATGGACGAAAAAATGAAGATAATACGGATTCTTACGAGACGTTACGGCGTAACCCCTACGATAGTGTTACGCCGTAACATAATTCAAGCAAGACATGTCAGCTTACAACATTACGGTGTAACCATACACAAGGTTTACGCCGTAACAATGTTATTATGGAAGGATGACTCATCCGAGTTAGCATTACGGCGTAACGTGGACACTTGATTACGCCGTAACATCCTTTAAGCCTGCAATATAGAAAGTGCGCGTCAGCAGTTTACGGCGTAAACCTCTAAAAGGTTACGCCGTAACATATTCGAAATCTATAAATAGAGGCCTCATTCAACCACTTTATCATCAACCATTCTACAGCAGATCCAAGGGGTGATCAAGGCCTCCATAGCTCGAAGAATTCCACCAGAAGTCCAATGGAGATCACACTTATCTTACGTTTGTATTTAATCGTTCATAAACCGCTTCTGTAAGAATTATGAGTTTTCCATCCATGATTATCTTTATTAGTTCTTGTTGTGTTGTTTCTATGAGCGGCTAAGCACTTTAAGTGTTGGCCTAGTTATGAATCTACTATTGTTATAATGTTTGTTTCCTGTTAGATTATGGTTTCGGTTGATATCCTTTGACTATCGTGTAACCCTGGGTTTTGGTAGTATTGTGGGTGGTTTAGATCCTATTAACCCTGTTATTAGATTATCAATTAAACATGGGATTAGCAGGGTACTAGGGTAGGTTTGAAACCATATCCCTAGTGTAGGAATTAACCATGTTACCGCCTCTATCACTTAATATACTTAAAAAATATAGAAACTCTTTCAGAGAGGGTTAATAATCTATATAGGTTATTAGACTAGTTCTTGGGATGGTTGGGGTTAATCACTATGACCTGGTTGTCCTACCGTCGTGACTTTTGGGGGATTCGGGATCACATGAATTATAGGGCATACTAAAGATATCTATTTAGGTTTGTCGACTTTAGAAACCACTATTGAAACCGTGGTGTAACATTGAACAGGAAAACATAGTTATAACGGTAGTAATGAAATGGCTAGGCTAGCACGCCTTTCTCCCTGATATCTTCTGTTACTTTTAATTTTCGCAATTTACTTTCCTGTTATTTTCAAAATCAATCTCAAACCATTTTCAAAATGTGACATTTCAAATTAAAACTAATTGACACTTAGCTCTTGGGACGACCTCGGATTTACCATCTCTACACTACTCATGATCGGGTTCTCTGCCCGTTAGTGCGTTTGTCAGGTGAATCGAGTTTTATAAATTTAAAACTTAAACAAAATATATTTTAAAATAAAATACGCATCAGTAGCCATATTATGAACATAAGAAGGAGTCGCTTGGGCACCTTCAAAGTAAGAGGGGCTTGGCTGCGTCGGGAAAGAAGATGGACCACCCTGTGGAAACCCTTAAATACAAAATTATAATATTTAGTTAGTTTTCAACAAGAAAAAAACTATCTTGGAGATTAAAATCACAATAATTATACCTGCATGTTTTGGAATCCACTCAAATCACTTAACCCATAATGTTGACTGACAATGATTGGTCCTTTCTTTGCTTGTCGCATCGGGCCAACTTGCATATCCTACATTCAATTTTTAAATATATCATTTTCAATTTTTTTAATATTTATACATAACCCCATCAATATTAAGTTAACAGTTTACCTCCATAAACTTTCGCATTTGGTTATACATTTGTTCGCGGGCAGACTCCTTTTTCATCATTTCCTTAAGCACCCTTTTTTGTTCCTCAAATTCGCGATAAAAGTCTGATGGAACATCATCTTCAGTTTGTCGGTTTACATGACGCGGAATTCGTGCGGCTTCACTAATATGACCATCAAAAAATGCCCTACTCGAAACCCACCAGTCCAATCCAGCTTCAAACTCATCTGGTGTCAATCTTCGAGTAGGTAGACGTCCTTTTAAAATAAAAAGGACATTAGTATGAAATAAAATACATAATAAAATTAACAAACTAAATAATTAAAAAAACTCACATGAAAAAAAAACCCCGAGCATGTTTTGAAAAAACTTCTTCTTGGCACGCCAAGCAACTACTCTAGGATAACGCCTCTCACGTTTATAATAATCATGCGCCCCTACTCGGAACGACTCTAAAATCCATGTCTAAAAAAATTTACTTGTTAAAATGGGTTAACGTTATACATAAACTTAAAAATTATAAACTAACATATAACATACCTTAAATGCCCAAGTAAATCCAAACAACGAATACGATTTATGATCAACATCTTCTTCCTCCTCAGTGGCATATAAAGGTTGCCAACGTTTAACGTTTGCATTCCTTAATTCAGAGTACAATATCAGCCAAACGTACGAACCCCAAGGATACATGTCCCAATCACCTTTATAAATAACTTTCCTTTTTACTGTACATAGTCAGATTTGACAAGCATTTTTATTTATACCACACATCCCGTGGCTAAGATAAAGTTATAACTAGTCTAAGAGTTTGTTGGTAGATGACATCCTAAAGATCTTCCTGGTCCATTTGGTGACGAGCTTGGATTTTCTCAATGATTTGTTCAAGATCGGAAATTCTGTAGTGAGCAAAGGCAATCTTATCTTTTTGCCCTAATTTCTTCCTTTGAAGTTTGATAATCTGAGAACGGACTCTTTCAAGTTCGATTTTTAGTTCGTCACTATTTCTTCGTATGATCATTCTATCAATACGTCCTTCTTTCATTTTCTCAATACAGTGAAGATGGAGTTCATCTAAATAATTCAAGGTATTTTCGACTTGTTTCTCATGATGTTTCAGATACATCTTAGTTGAACATTTTCCTATTTCAAATATCTGAGGTGGGGTAGGAGTATAAACTAAGGAAGATTGTGATACCAAATTATGGGTTTGATTCCGAGATGGATTAGATAACGTAGTTAAGGAAGAAGATGGGGAACATATTCGTTTCTTAGGTGGTAATAGTTCTTCAGGAACAAAGAAATATCAAGGATCAAATAGTAGTGATGGTGGTAATACCAGAGATGGAATCAAAATAGCTGGTGGAGTAATAGGATCTGGTGATGAAATTGGTAATAAAATGTGTGTACGTCCTTTAAACTAGGATTATTGTAGAAAGATGAGAATACTGGTGGGATTATATTATCTATAGAGTTTTCCGAAGAGTTAAGAGAAACTGCTTCAGAGTATTCTCAAGAGGTCCTAGGATTTTCAAACGTGATCGCGAGTGGCAATCCCACTCCATATTTTGAGCCTATTGTTTCTACTGCTTCTCCAAATCTCACTCCTTTCGGGGACAGTGATTTTCTTTTATTTGAAGAAGCAGATTCGTTTCTTGCTCTAGAAGATGATCCAACTTCATCTGAAGTTGATCCAACTTATCAGGATCCTGAGGGGGACATCCTGCTTCTAGAAGCAATTTTGAACAGTGAACCACCACCCCCCTCCCAAATCAAGAACAATATCTGCCTGGAGTTAGGAAAGAACTCAAACTCTGTGAAGATAAAACCGTTGAATCTTCCGTTGATGAACCTCCCGAGGTTGAACTCAAGGAACTGCCACCCCATCTTGAATACGCATTTTTAGAAGGTGACGACAAGTTGCCTGTCATAATTGCTAAAGACTTAAAAGATGAGGAAAAGGCAGCTCTTCTCAAGGTTCTCAAGTCCCACAAGCGAGCCATCGCTTGGAAACTCTCCGATATAAAGGGTGTTAACCCAGAATTTTGTACTCACAAAATTCTAATGGAAGAGGACTACGAACCATCTGTGCAAAGTCAGAGAAGGGTAAACCCAAAAATCCACGACGTTATCAAGAAGGAGGTTGAAAAACTCCTTGACGCTGGATTGATTTACCCCATCTCTGACAGCCCTTGGGTAAGCCCGGTACACTGTGTACCTAAGAAAGGAGGTATGACCGTCATCACAAATGATGAGAATGAACTAATTCCTACTCGATTGGTCACGGGATGGCGAGTATGTATTGATTACAGAAAACTTAATGAAGCCACCCGGAAAGATCACTTCCCATTGCCCTTCATGGACCAAATGCTCGAAAGACTAGCAGGAAACCAATACTACTGTTTCCTCGATGGCTTCTCGGGTTATTTTCAGATTCCCATTGACCCGAAGGATCAAGAGAAGACAACTTTTACTTGCCCATACGGAACGTTTGCCTATCGCCGCATGCCTTTTGGGCTATGCAACGCACCCGGCACGTTTCAACGATGTATGATGGCAATCTTCCATGACATGATCGAAAAAACAATGGAAGTGTTCATGGATGACTTCTCGGTCTTCGGAGATTCTTTTTTTACATGCCTATCCCATTTGGAAAAAAATCTTAAAATGGTGTGAAGACACCAATTTGTCCCTAAATTAGGAGAAAAGCCATTTTATGGTAAAAGAAGGCATTGTTCTTGGACACAAAATCTCCAAGTCGGGAATTGAGGTCGACCGAGCTAAAGTTGACGTTATCGCCAAGCTCCCTCACCCGACTACTGTGAAAGGTGTCCGAAGCTTTCTTGGGCATGCCGGTTTTTACCGACATTTCATACAAGACTCTCAAATAGACCGCCCATGACTCACTGCTTGAAAGAGACTCCATTTTTCTTCTCAAAAGAGTGTATCGAATCCCTTTTATACACTAAAAGAAATTGACCGGAGGCTCAATTTGATTGCTCCCGACTGGGACTTGCCCTTCGAACTAATGTGTGATGCAAGTGATTTTGCAATTGGGGCAGTCCTAGGGCAACGAAAGAACAAGCATTTCTAACCAATTCACTATGCCAGCAAAACCATGACTGAAGTTCAAGCACACTACACTATGACCGAAAAAGAATTACTTGCCGTAGTATACGCTTTTGAGAAATTTCGGTCATATCTTGTTTTGTCCAAAAGCATAGTGTATACCGACCATTCTGCTATAAAGTATCTCTTCGCTAAAAAGGATGCTAAGCCAAGACTGATGCGGTGGATCCTTTTAGCTCCAATGATTCGATGTTGTCTCCGAGAACAAAAAAGGAGCAGAGAATCCGGCCGCCGATCTTCTTTCCAGACTTCGAGAACCCTCTCAGATAAACTCGTGAACAAGGAATTTCATGGAAACATTTCCTCTCAACTCTTGGGATCGGTTGCTCATTCGTGTGATAGTACCACATGTTTGCAGATTTTTGCAAAATACCATGCGGGGAATTTCATTGTCAAGGGAATGTCTTCCAACAGAAAAATAAGTTTTATTCAATGATGTCAAACACTACTTATGAGATGACCCCTCTTTTGTTCGAAAATCTGTGCGGATCAAATGTTCGGCGGTGTGTGCACGGCAAAGAAGCTCTCGACATTCTCGAAGCTTGCCACAATAGACCCACCGGGGGACATCACGGTGCAAATCTCACCGCCAAAAAGGTCTTTGATGCCGGATTCTTTTGGCCTTCAATATACAAAGATGCCCACGAGTTGGTTAAAAATTACGACTCGTGCCAACGACAAGGAAAAATTTCACAAAGGGATGAGATGCCTCAAAATTCCATCCAAGTATGTGAAATCTTTGACGTTTGGGGCATAGACTTATAGGCCGTTCCCTCTTCTAAGGCAACATTACATACTTGTGGCTGTCGATTACCTATCAAAATGGGTTTAAGCAAAGGCGCTCCCCACCAACGACGCCCGAGTAGTTGGCAAATTTCTTAAATCTCTCTTTGCCAGATTTGGTGCCCCTCGTGCCATCATCAATGATCGTGGAACGCCAACTGATTTTTGCAATGGAGCAGTTTGCAAAGGTCATGATTCAAATACGGAGGTCATCATCTCGTCTGCCCATTGAGTAGAGTCACCCATAGAGACAAGTGGGCAGAGGTTGAAGTATCAAATCTGGTTTAAAAAGGATTTCTTGAAAGGACTGTGGGCGTACGTCGTGCATATTGGTCGGACAAAGCTGGATGACGCTCTACTGGCTTACGATACAGCGTTATTTTAAATAACACCATCGGGTGCACACCGTACAAGATTGTATATGGAAATAGGCATGTATTTGCTGATTGAGTTGGAGCACAAAGCTTTCTGGGCCCTTAAACATGCAACTTCTAATCTTAAAACCGCGGGTGATCAACGCCAATGTTCAACTCATGAATTAAGTGAACTGGTGATCATGCCTATGAAATTCTTTAGATTTACAAGACGAAAACGTAACAAGATTTACGATCCGGGGATATGCATTGAAGTCAAAGCTACGAGATTTCGTTCTACTCTTTATCCTGTGATTGATACCTTACTTCCATTTTCATCCGAAAATGAAGACAAAGTTTTCAATCATGGTGCTCTTGCTTCGAAGGAGAAATCTCCTTCTTCTCCATCACATCGGGGCTTTAAAGCTTCCAAGCTGTTTCATCAGAAAAGCCCGATGTTGATTCATAGAGACAACACTCCAAATTTGGGTGTTGGTCATCCCCATTTCTATCCCCCTTGACAAGCTCTAGTATGGGGGGATCGGGTCAAACTAAGTGACCTAAAACAAGCGCTTCGTGGGTGGCAACCCATGCTTATCCATTCTATCTTCTTTCTTATTTGCTAATAAGTGTTTTGTTGTGAGGAGGCTTGCCTCTTCCATTATCCGTGTTTTGTGTTTTGTGATTTATTGTCCAGGATTGCCCAGATTCTGAAGCCTCTTGTGCTCGCGGTTTTTGTCCTTCGATCACAAGAGCTTCAAGTCCTCAGCTTCATTTGGGAATCCGATATCCTAATCTTATCGGCTAATGTTTATCATTAAGCATAATTCATAAACGGCTTAGGATTTGCGTAGAGACCCTTCATAAAACATTGAGGACAATGTTTCATTCTAGTATGGGGGGATCTTCGATTTGATTGTGCTTGCAGCCGCTGTGTTCACGTAATCCCGTTTTTACCACCAAAATTTCAAAAAAATGAAAAATTTTCAAAATTTTCAAAAATAAAATAAGTGTTTTGTCACAATTTTGACTTTTCTGCTGGGTAGAATAAGAATAAATTTTGACCTGATCGAGCATGTTGAGCTCTAGCTTGTTCCTTAACATTTAGACTAAGCGATCGCGAATAATCGCGAAGAACGAAAAATGATAGAGTTAAGTATGAGTTGGATGCTAAACAAGGATTATTTGGGAATCTTAAGACCTCATGTGAGTAATTTGTGGCTTTTTCTCCCATAAGCTCTTAACCTGATTAATATACATGCTATTTTTGGAGATTAAACTTAAATCAATAATTTTTATGTAGTATATAGCAAAAATTTTAGCCTTAGTTCAAATTTATACTTGGATTTTTCAAAAAGAAGTCTTCTCTATATAAAATAAAAAAATAAAAAAAATAAAAAAAAATAAAAAAAATGATGATATGTTGAAAAATGAAAAAATATAATAAATACAAACTGTGGGCTGATAAAAGTTTGATGTATCTTGCCGGCCCACAACCGATGTTACATCCTTCTAAAGAAAGCCCATAGT
>BQNB010150561.1:0-13681 GCA_026074375.1 Tanacetum coccineum
TTCTTTTGGCCTACCATATATCGAGATGCCCATACAATGATCAAATCTTGTGATACGTGTCAAAGACAAGGCAAAATTTCATAACGAGATGAGATACCTCAAAACGCTATCTATGTTTGTGAAATCTTCAATGTATGGGGTATTGATTTCATGGGACCGTTTCTGTCTTCAAGAGGAAATAAATACATCCTCGTAGCCGTTGATTATCTTTCAAAATGGGTTGAAGCAAAGGCGCTCCCCACAAATGATGCTAGAGTTGTAGTGAAGTTTTTGAAATCTCTTTTTGCACGATTCGGAACACCTAGAACTATTATAAATGATCATGGGACCCTCTTTTGTAATGATCAGTTTGCTAAAGTAATTTCTATGTATGGGGTCACACATCGTCTACCTACCGCTTATCACCCTCAAATAAGCGGTCAAGTGGAGGTGTCCAATCGCGGTTTAAAACGTATTCTATAAAGGACGGTTAGAGAAAACCGTGCCTCATTGTCTGACAAACTAGATGACACTTTGTGGGCATTTTGTACTGCTTTTAAGACACCGATTGGTTGTACGCCTTACAAGTTTGTGTACGGAAAGTGTTGCCATTTACTGATTGAGTTAGAGCATAAAGCATATTGGGCTTTGAAACATGCTAATTTCAATCTTAAAACTGCGGGTGATCAACGTAATCTTTAATTGAATGAACTTAATGAGCTACGTAATCAAGCTTACGAGAATTCTTTGATTTATAAATAGAGGACGAAGAAGGTTCACGACTCAAAGATCAAAAACCGCATTTTCAATGCTGGTGATCGAGTTTTACTCTTCAACTCTCGTCATAAGATATTCTCCGGAAAGTTAAAACTTATTGGTCAGGACCTTTCACCATCACCAAAGTTTTTCCATACAAAACCATTAAGTTATCTCAACCCGATGGTTCGAACTTTAAGGTGAATGGTCATCGTGTGAAGCATTACTTCTGAGGGGACTTACTACCAAAGGTAGTCCAGGATCTCCACACTCTCTCCAAGGACGAATGAATTCGAGGATCGAGTCAAGCTATGTGACTCGGTTACCAAAAACAAAGCGCTTTGTGGGAGGCACCCCATGCTTATCTATTTTCTATTTTCTTTCTATCTTCTAATGTGTTGTGAGAGGCCTTGTACTCTTCTGATCTTTGTTTTTTTTTGTTTGTTGTGATTGTTTGTAAGATGAACCCAAATTTTCTGAAGTCACTCGTGTTCGGTGTTTTGTTCTGGTCCACTCGAGCTTCCTAGCCTTTGCATGCCATTAGTTTAGGGAAATATGATATCCTAAAAATTATTATCGACTAACATCTATCTTATAGCACATTTAATAAATGGCTTAAGAATTTTGTGATACTTTCTTCATGTTTAGGTTATGCATTCGACCTTTTTGAGTTCTAGTATGGGGTTTTTAAGTCTTAGGCTAGGAAACATTGAGGACAATGTTTAATTTTAGTATGGGGTAGTATATCTTCGATATGATCTTACCTACTTTTACCCGTTGTTCTCACGTACCCCGTTTTCCCACCAAAGTTCTCAAAAATATGAAAAAATTTTAAAATTTTCAAAAATAAAATAAGTGTTTTTGTCATAATTTTGACTTTCCTACTGGGTAGAATAAGAGTAAATTTTGACCCGATCGAGCGTGTTGCGCTCTAGCTTGTTCTTTAACTTTTAGGCTAAGCGATCGTGAAAATTCGCGAAGAACAAAAAATAATAATGTTAAGTATGAGTAGGATGCTAAACAAGGATTAGTTGGAAATCTTAAGAGCTCATGTATGTAATTTGTGGCTTTTTCTCCCATAAGCTCTTAAGCGGAATAATATATGTGCTGTTTTTGGAAATTAAACTTAAATCAACAATTTTTATGTAATATATAGCAAAAAATTTAGTCTTGTTAAACTTATATTGAATTTTAAAAAAGTCTTCCCTATACGATTTTTTTTTTTTGAAAAGATAATAAAATGATAAAATATATAATTAATAATACAAGTTGTGGGTATGATAAAAAGTTTTACTACCCTCTTTCCGGCTCCACAACCGATGTGGTACTCTTCTAAGATAGCCCACAGTAAGCATAAAAATCCGAGACTGATAAAAAGTTTGCTGCATCTTTTCGGCTCAAACCGGTGTTGCAGCCTTCTTTAAAGGTCTAGAGGGTACCAATTGCAATAAATGTTTATTATTAAGTTTAAATTAATGAATAGATTTCTTTTTGTTAAATTCAAATATGCTTTTGAACTTTGACTATTCTATTTTAAAGCTATGTATATTCAGAAAACCTGAGAGTTTTTGAAATCTAAGGTCCATGAGTCTCGATACTAGTCTCTGTGGGGTGTCAAAAGCCTGGTCACTTAGCCGCAAGGTTTTGTGGCATTTCATCCCTTTGTAAGATTTTTCCTTGACGTTGACAAGCGTCACACCGTGTGACCAAGTCATGGGCATCTCAGTAAATAGTCAGCCAATAAAATCCTGAATCAAAGACTTTTTTAGCAGTGTAGTTGGCACCATGATATCCCCCGGTGGGTCCATTATGGTAAGCCATGAGGATATGATGGGCTTCTTGGCCAAAAACACACCGCTGAATCACTTGATCCGCACAAATCTTGAACAAATAGGGGTCGTCCCAAAAGTAATGCTTAACGTCTTTGAAAAATTTCTTCTTTTGTTGGGACGACATCCCTTTCATAACAAAATTCCCCGCATGGTAATTTGCAAAGTTGGCAAACCATGGGGTACTATCATCACCACGAAAAGTCACCATACTAAGTGTCTCGAGAGGAAGTTTTAAGGTATTTGGTTATAGAATATATAATATTGCGTGAGGACACGCAATCGCTTAGTTTGGGAAATTTTGATATGCGTGAAAACACATATCCTTTTTATATCAAAAATGTCCCATTAAAGATAAAATTGTGCTTAAAATGCTTGTATATTGCTTGCTTTGTCTTTGTGATTATGTAGGTACGGATATCGCAAAAATCACAAGAAAACGGTCAAAGCCAGACAAACACGGACACGAGACAGAAAAGAGTGTACAAGAGCCGAGGATTTGATAGCAAGAAAGGTCAAAAGTCAACTCCAGTCAACCTTTAGTCAAACAAAGTCAACTCACTAAATGACAAAACCCAAAATACCAAATCAGTCCCTCAAAGAAAACCAAATTGCAAAAATGGTCCCCTAAACCCTAACGGTGTTAACTCTTTTTATTATAAGAGTTAACACCCGTTACCTTTTTATAACCAAGCCCGAGCCCAAAACACACTCTTGGCCTTTTATAAGCCCGAAGTCAAAACATATAAAACAGGTCAAAGAAAAGTCAAACGCACCCTTTTATAATTCTTATGCGGGAAATGCTGTTGTTACTATTCACCATCTTCTTCGATTTACCTCGGGCTCAAAACAAAGGGTAAAATCAAATTGAGGACGTGGCCATGAAATTCAAGTGATAAGGTACAAGGTGGCAGAGTTATACGTCATTGTGAGCTCTTATTGGCTAAAACTCACAAGGAGTGACACGCGGGCAATGAAGGAAACACACTTATGATTGGGATTTTGCATTAAAGTGAGTGCAAAAGAAGCACAAGGTCTGACACACGGAATGCCACGCTGGCAATCCGTGTGCTCACCCCAATTAATCCAACGGTGATAAGAAGGCATCCAATGATGAGAAAGAATGAAGGGACAAGATTAAGGGAGAAAGGAGTATGATCCAAGTCCTAGAAGCTTCATTTGCAGGCTATAAATAGCCCCTCACATTCACACACATAGGGGATCTTATCTAGTTTTTAGTTTTAAAATTTTTAGTTAAATTGTAATTTTTAGCTTTCAAAATTTGAGCTTAAGTAGTGTAACTTTTCCAACTTATTGTACTCTTACTTTCACCTTATTGTAATCAGTTTTAATATTAATGAAATCTTCCTTTGATTTTACCTAATCCGTTTTACCTTACAAGTTTTTAAATCCTCAAATTCTCATGTTACTGTTTCAAAAGCTCCTAATAAGCTCATACAAGCTCTTTGAGTCTCTAAGCTCAAATTGAGCTCATAATAAGCATCTAATCTATTTAAACTCTTAAAATCAGTCAAATACCTTTGCTAAATGGATTTTGAGCTTTTGGATGATGAACTAGCCATGGATGAGTTCATAGGACCTTACTAGCTTATCCTTGTGATAAGCTAGAGCTGTTGAAAGCTCTTTTGAGCACTATTGCCTTTGTTTAGCTAAGGCTTTTGTAAGTTTCCTTTAATTTTCAAGTATCTTAGCTTTAATTTTGCATATGCTTATATTCTGCTTATAGTCTAGCTTATTTGTGCTTAATTCTGTCTATTTGTGCTTATTAAATATGTTTGAATATCTGTTTTTAAGTTTTATAGCATAGATCTTAGTTTTCTTAGTTTTGATTCATAAAACTGTCAAAAACTCAAAAATAGTTAGCATAACTAGTAGCTTATTGTTTCTGGCTTATTTGCTTATTGATAATTGCTTGTTTAGGTTGTTATAATCTGTTCATTATCTGGTATTTAAGTTTTAATCACTAAATCTCTATTTCATAAGTTAAAATGGAAATTATCAAGTTTAAGGGAGTGTTTGGCACAGCATCACTAACCAAAAGTTAGTGTTGCTTGTGTACCATTTAGTGCCTAATCTGAATTTGATTTTCATTTTTGGGTATAATTAGTTAGGATTCTAGGTTGTTTTAAGTTTGAGATCAAGTTTTTATAGGAATTCTAGCTTAAAATTTGAATCTGTGGTCTTATAGGTCAGTCATAGTAGATTTTTAGCTTAACTGATTTCTGGCTATTATTTTTGCTTTCATTGTTCTTAGTTTGGTGTTCTTAGAGTGTCCAAATAAGTTTTCTAAGTCTGCATTTTATAGTTTAGTGCTTTTGGTCAAGTGCATCAGTAGGTATTGAAAGCAAAAACAACAAAGAGTCCATGTTTTAGCTTAAATTTCAGATGGTAATTGTAGTTTTTAGGGTTTGATTTTCATAGCACAAGTAGGTCTAGGGTCATTAATCATTAGTATTAGCTTACTCTTTCAAAATAAGCTCTTTTGATTATCTGTTTTTAAGTTGCAATTGTGTTTTTTGTCTTTTCAAAACTCAAAACAAACTTAGTAACTGCTGAGTATTTTGACTGTTTTCAAAGTGCTTTTTCATTAATCTCTTATTATTCAAAACAGTTTTAAAAAGCATTTTCATAAAGCATTTGAGTCAAGCTTTCAAATATACAAGCTTCATTTATTGTAGAGCTTATTTGCTAGTTTAAATTTAAGCTCAAAGTCTGCCAAGGGGTTGTTTGATTTAGAGCTTTCTTAATAGCTTATTGAGATTTTTTAGCTTATGGCGTGTCTCTTGAGCTTATTTCTGTCCACATTGACTTATTAGGTTAGTCTTAGGATAGATATTGCTTATTTAGCCCTAGTATAGCTTATTTCTAGCTTTTAAAGTTCTTAGATTTTTCAAAAAGCCAAAAAAAAATTAGTTTTAGTTGTTTTTCTGCCTTTTAAGCCATTTTTCAGCTTATTTCTTGAGTTTCAATAAAAGTTTCTTTTATTAAAAGTGCTTATTTTTAGCTTTTCTAAAACTTTGCTTTTATAAGTTTTCAAAAAATAAAAAAAAGGGAAGGTGGAAATCGGGGGTGAGCAAGACTCGAACCCCCGACCTCAACATCCTCAACCCTTTATTGACGCTCACACGGACAACCTCACTACCAACGTGCCCTGGTCTTTTTCGTAATAGAATTTACATAGGACTATTACTATACCGTTTTGTCTCTTTAGTGCCTAGCTATTTTGGCTAATTGACACAGTTATAGGAATTTAGTTGTGTAACCAAGCTTTATATTTACTAGGTTCTTATTAGTACATAGTATTTTTCTGTTTTTTTCAGAATTTTTATAATTAGTTTAGTATTTTTAAACATTTATTTTCTGTAATTTTTTCAGAAAATTTTCTTTTATCATAAAGTTTATAGGAAAATTAGTTTTGTTCCCGTAGGGTTAAAATTGCAAAATTTTGATTTTTAAAGAACGGGATTCGTTTCCATTCTCGTTTTTGCGTTTTTTTTTAAGCTATTTCATTCCGTTTTCTGTTCTAGTTTTCTTGAACTTACTTTTTTAGTCAATTCGAGTCTATTAAAGAGAAATTCATTTTAGGTTTATTTGGAAAATTAGTTTTTTTTTAATTACCTTTTAGGTTACCGTTTTGCGTTTATAGTTAAAGTTTAATTTTCCCGTTGTTTGTTTTCATACTTAATTGTTATTCATTTACTTATTTTAATTTTTTTTAATTCATAGAAATAGGATAGTAAATCAATCTTTGGTATATTAAATCATTGTTACCGAAAACGAACGTGGTTTTTAATTTCATAAATGTTGGGGAATAACGGACCCGGGAATCATACTTCTCAGATAATATACGTAGTATTATATATAATGTGTTGATTTTTTTTCTACACTTCCTTTGGTCTCATGGGTAGTTTGGTAAATTCATATTATTTTATATTTTATTATTCGTGTATAGATTTATAGCTAATCAGTTGGTCTTGATAAGGTATTCCGCTTCGGGTCGTGAGTAATACCTTTCCAATCATACCTCAGGTTAGGTTAATGGTGTTACTAGGGAGTGTCCTGAACCTGAAGTAGAAGCAGCGGTATTGGAATTTACAAACTTGGAAAGCATGTACGTTAAATTAGTCATTTGATTTTGTAAGTTTTGGTTCTGATTCTGCATATTTCTCATCACTGCATCATTAGCTTTGCCGTAATTTTGAAAATCATCCTTCGACACACCTTGTGTTTGTGGAGCTGAAGCTTGGTAAGGTTGAGCTTGGTGAACCGGGAGTTTAATAATCGGAGTTCGATAAATTTGGCTTTGGTTAACCGGGGGTTGGTAGGTGGAAGCTTGGTTATAATTATTTCCTCGGTTTTGGTTGTAACGGTTTTGGTTGTAACGGTTTTGGTTATTTCCTTGGTTGTTTTGATTGTTTTGAACGGGAGGAAAACTGGGAGGTCGAATTTGATTAGCAATCGGGGCTCGATAACTGGAATTTCCTTGATTGAAATTAGCTGCTGCTGCTTGGGAAGCATACTCTTAAATATTGTCACGATAAACTTTGCCATCGGTGGCGGGAAAATTTCGGTAAGATTGAGTAACACCACAAGTAACACAACTTTCCTCAACCACTTTGACGGGAGTGAGAGCTTAGGTTTGGTTTTTCTTTTCGAGAAGTAAAGCTTTCACCATATCTTTAAGTTCAGCAACATCGGGAGAAATACCAGGGGTAGAACTGCTCGAACTCATTTTTGAAGCAACCAGTTTGTTACGTGAATTACGAACTTTGAATTTTCTTTCAATGATTCTTATGCAATCACGAGGCATTTTATCCAAAAAGGTACCACCCGTGCGGAATTCAATAAAATCTTGATCATTAGAGTTTCAATGCATTATAGGACAGTATTCGAGTTTATGCAACTCAAAATCATGATGGGGCATGCAGAAGATGATCATTAAAGCTGGTCTCATGCCTCGTAGAAGGGGTTATATTCAAAATCTTTGTTGTAATCTCGTGATTTATTTCGAAGATTTGTTTGTTGTGGGAAAAGGATATGGGAAAAAATTTGTTTATGAATTTCGAAACAAGATCATCCCATGTGAGAATCGATCGAGGGGGTTCTTTTTCTAGCAAAATCCGGGCTGCACCCTCGGGAGAAAATGGGAAAAGCATAAGCTTTACCGACGTACTCGGGACGTTCGGGAACTTCATCGTAGAAGTGATCTTGTAGAAATAACGGATGTGAGCATGAGGGTCTTCTTTGTCATGTCCGAAGAATTGTTTGTTTTGAACGAGGGTAAGCAAACAGTGCTTAAGCTCAAAGTTGTCCACGGTAATTTCTGGCACAACGATGGCATCCTCGTAACCCACAGTGGGTGCTTCGAGCAATTGAGCCATAGTACGATTATCATCCATTGTAACTACGGGAATAGGTTTACAAATATTGAATGGTTCAACAAAAGTCAGATTGACTTGTTGTTGTTGACGGTTAGAATTACGAGATTGAGAACGAGTGCGCATACACTAAAATTTAAAAAGAAAATTTATACTAATTTTTTAGTTTATATTTTTATTTTATATTTTATATTTTTTTGGTATTTTAACAATGAATTTTAAATACGGACAATGAGATAAGACACTTAAACCTAATAATCAACTTGCTTTTCGGTAACTCTTCAAAAGAAAAACGCACAAAAGAGTTTGTTTAACTTTCGAAGGTGAGCCGTACGTCGCAAGAGACACAAAAGGTAAGTTTTTGATCTTTGGTTCGGGAACTTATTGATGGATAATACTTCAATTGAAAGTATTATTTGTTGGTGTTCTTTTACCAACTTGGTGAATTTTTTTTTTCTTTTTATGGATAATGTTTTTATGTTTTTGGTTTTTCTTTTTTTTTAGATTTTTGGTTTTATATTTTAATTATACTAATAAAAGAAAATTAAAAATATTTGGTTTTATATTTTAATTATACTAATAAAAGAAAATGAAAAATATTTTTGTATTTTTTATATAAAAATAAACAAAATAACTTCTCTTGGAAGGATTTTTTAAAACGTAAATAATTTTCTTAGGTTCAAAACAATCGTAGACAATCTTCCCCATGGGCAGCGCGCAAAAAACTTGATATCACTTCTGATACACTTTTAATATATAGTAAATATTATAAACTTACTTATAAATATAAAAAATGAAGGGTAGGAATCAAAAGAGTATCAGTTATAGTAATCCGGAAGTTATGTACGGGTCGTTATCCCGATGAAAAAGCAAATTGAAAGTCGAAAGTCATTTGAGGAATCGATGTTGATATCGGGATAAGATTGATATTGTTTTTCTAAAACTACAAGAAAAATAAGGCAAAAACTTAAAAATACTTAAGGGAAAACAAATTTTAGCTAGAAACGTAAAACGAAAACCCTAAATTGTGACTAAAAACCCTAAATTTCCAAAAATAAACCTAAAATGAATTTTTCACTTTTAATAGAC
This sequence comes from Tanacetum coccineum, assembly GCA_026074375.1. Taxonomy (NCBI): domain Eukaryota; kingdom Viridiplantae; phylum Streptophyta; class Magnoliopsida; order Asterales; family Asteraceae; genus Tanacetum; species Tanacetum coccineum. The sequence goes on from BQNB010150561.1 coordinate 9,053, forward strand.
TCTAATTAACTAAAAAAGTTAAGATTAAAAGAAAAAATAGAATGAAAACGGAGTTGATTTGAGCTTAAAAACACGAAAAACGTGAACGGGAATGAATCCCGTTCTTTAAAAATTGAAATTTTGCAAATTAAACCCTACGGAAGCAAAACTATTTTTCCTAGAAACTATATGATAAAAGAAATTTTTTTATGAATTAAAAACGATTTTAAAGAAAATTAAATATAAAAATCACTAAACATTTTATAAAAATTCTAAAAAAATTATGAAATGTAGCTTGAATAATGAGGAATCTAAGAAAAATAAGCTTGGAAACCACATACTTATCAAATAGCTGCTGATATAAGCTAAAAACAGCTTAATTATACTTAAACGGCTCTAAAAGGTGTTATAAATAATAGATTTTGAATGATAGAATGAAAAGTCCACAGGGCAGCGTTGGTGATTGTTTGTTGTGTGTGGTGTGTTATAAAGGATGAGGAGGGTAGAGGTCGTGGGTTCGAGCCTTGCTCAACACACGATTTCCCTCTTATCTTTGTTTTTTGAAAACTTTTTTAACTCGCTTTATAATAAGCTGTTAAAACAAATCTTTAATGAAGTCAATATTTATCAAAAACTCAAAATAGCACGAAATAAGCAATTTAAAATGACAGAAATGCTTAAACACTACTAAGTCCTAAAAAATCTAACTGTTTGCATTTTTTAAGGAGAATAAGCAAATGAAAATGACAAACTAAGCTAACACAGATAATAAGCTATGTCTAAAAAGCACATAAGAGCAAAATATAAGCACAAATGATAAGCTTAATAGACAGAAAAAGCTTAAAAAGGCTTTTAAACACTTAAAAAAACTACTTTAGAAAGCACATAAGCGCAAATAATGCTTATGGCAGACCAAATAAGCTAAATTAGGTTTATACTAACCTATAAGCTAAGTATACCTAAATAAGCAATAAAATATGCAGATAAGCTAAATTATGGAAAAATGGCTTTGGCAAAAAATGATAGGCCAAAAAGGCATATTGGGTCTTTTCGAGCTTAAAAATAAGCTCGCTAAAGGATCCTTATGCTTAGTGGCTTAGACCTTGAAAAGGAATGGCCAAAAAGTACTATTAAGCTCAAAGAAAAAGCATTTTGAAACTCAAATAAGCACTTAAAAGGCTTAATGAAAAGGACATCTCACACAGATTCAACACTTAGAAAAATTTGTGAAAATTAACAAAATAGCACTTTGAAGCTTAAAAATAAGCACTCGAACAGATCCTTATGGATCTCAAACCTACAAACAGATCAAAGTTAGACCCCAAAGAACACATATCAACAATCCAAAAGTATTTAACAGTATAGGATAAGCCACAACAAGCTTTTGAAAAAGCAAAATCTTAAATTTCTCTTAACTTCTTATCCACTTTTGACAGCAATCAAATAAAATCATGCACAATGCAAGACACTTACCTCTTGCATAAAAACTTAAACATGCTTATCAAACATAAAAATAAGCTGCCAAACTAGACTTAAGCAAATAAGCTACATAAAAAGCTTTTAGCATCTCAAAATCAAAAGACATAAAGACATATCTTAACAAATGAGTTTTAGACTTTAAAAACTTTTTAAAACAACTTAATTCCTCTTAAATGGGCTAATTAAACTTAGCTTAGTGACCCAAAATAGTTTTTAAATCATTTTGACCCGTTTGACCCATTGTCCCAAACACCCCTTTAAAAACGGTTTTAGATTATTTAACTTGATAAAAGCTATGTAAGCTAAAACTCTTCAAAGACCAGATAGTAAATAGCTTATAACAAACTAAATGAACAAATTTCAACAATTAAATAAGCAAAAACAATAAGCTAACAACTAATGCTAATATTTTTGGTTTTTATGACTTTTTTGTATTAAAAACCTGAAAAGTAAGATCTAAACAAACAATTGAACTAAATAAGCATTAAACACTAATAATAAGCAATTATAAGCTAATCTAAACTAAAATAAGCAAATAATAAGCAATATGAAACATATTAAAGCTAATAGAGGAAATTTTGGCTTAACTGTAAAGAAGAAACTTACAAGAGCCTTTGCTCTAAACAAGGCTAAGATAAAGCTCAAGTGAGCAATCAAAAAGCACTATCTTGTCACAAGGATTAGCTAGTAAAGTCCAATAAGCTCTTCCAGGGTAAGCTTATAATCCAAAGCAACAAAATCCATCCATAGCATAGGTATTAAACTGATTTTAGATTTAAGTAAGGTTAATGACTGAATTAAGTTCCATCTAAGCTTAAAGACTTAGATGAGCTTGAGATGAGCTTATTAGAAGCTTATGAAACAGTAACAGCTTATTAAACCATAATTTTGCATAAAAGTGAAATCAGAATTGATAAAAGAGTTTAAATGAAAACAAATTTTTATTAATAAAGGAATTGAATACAAAGTGTTGAAAAGGAAATTACAATTAGCTAAAAACCATAAGCTGAAAAATTACATGAAAATAAGCTAAATATTAAGCTACTAAAAACTAAAAAAGAATATGATCCCTTTGTAAGTGAGTAGGTCTTGTATTTATAGCCTGAGAAGAAGCTTCTAGGTCTCCAGGTTTGTTAGACGCTCCCTTGATCTTGTCCCTTGAATCATTCTAATCATTGGATCCATTTTCTCAACCGTTGGATTGATTTGATGAGCACACGGATTGCCAATGTGGCATTCCGTGTGTCAGAGCCTTTTGTGCTTCTTTTGTACTAGATTAAGTGCAAAATCTCAATCATTGGTGTGTTTCTTTAATTGCCCGTGTGTCCTTCCTTGTGCGCTTGGACCAATAAGAGCTCTAAATGACGTATAACTCTGCCACATCATACCTCGTTACTTGAATTGTTAAGCCACGTCCTTATTTTGGATTTACCTCATGATTTTGACGGGTAATTTATTGAAGAAGACGATGAACAGTAAAAAGGGATCCGCGCCCTTTTTAACTGTTTATATCTTTGTTTGACCCAGGTGTGCTTGTTGACTTGGGCCCATGTTTTATAGAAAATGGAATTGGGCCAGGGATTTGGGCTTGGTTATAAGGGTTAAGTTATAAAGGGATAACGACCGTTATCTCTTTATTATAAGGAGATAACGGTGTTAGGGTTTAGGGACTTTTGCAAATTTAGCTTTAAACATTTTAGGGTATTTTGTCAAAATACGCATAGTTAAGCCTGTTTAATGCACATGTAACCCATATTAAGTATATGTATATGTTTAATACACATGTAACTCATCTTAATATATATATGTACTCCTTTGATTGTTGATTCTTATGTACCCCATATTAAGAAACCAACAATGATAGACAGTAGAAGCATAATAAGCATGTTAAGCAGATAAGTAGTTATAGTCTAGTGCTACCTAATACAACCTAGTTCTCTATAACCCAAAGCTCTGATACCAATCTGTCACACCCCCAAAATATCAGAGTATAATGGCAACCTAGGGCGTGTGACTTCATGATTATCATACTTCTAAGCAATACAGAACGACCTCTATATGAGACGTTTTAAGAAAATTGACCATTTGTATTAGGAAACAATAAATTGTTTAACATTCAGCGGAAGCATAAAATAGACAATACGACATTGTTTTTAAATAGTATAAATGATCTTCAGATAACAGGAAATGACTGCAATGCATGAGACTTCATATAGCATCTTCGTTCTTAATACCTGAGAAAACATTGCTAAAGTGTCAACATAAAGTTGGTGAGTTCATAGGTTTATTTAAGAAGAAAAATGTAGTGTTTATGAATCATAAGATTTCATCCACATATGACAATATAACGGATACAAAGTCATATAAATTGCATTACTATTGTCTAAGGTCATGACACCGAAGCGTTAACATATACCAACAATGAATGAATGCCCTTGTAGGTGTCTAACCCGGGACACCCGTAATCTGAATCAAATGAAATTGTGTTTGCTTGACTAATGTCAGTCCAAGACAAACAGGGACATCAATCTCGATAGATCTATCTATAACATTCGCGCTTACAAGTAATTAACGGTTCATGATAAATCGAGCAAATAGCAACTTGGGTTAAATCGGGACTTAGACCAATCAGTAATGAGTAATTGCACTTGTATTCACATGTTTGAAATAAGCAATGTTCTAACCCAAAAGATGATTTAAAATAGTAGAGTAGGGGCTATGAAAACTCACCTTGACCGTTAATCGTCGGAGATTGGAAATGGATCAAGGCACGTCAAATAGCGACTTAGTCAAACACCTAAGTAATTATAATAATTTCTAAGTTTACATACTAATACTATATGCAGTAAAATATGCAAATGGTCAAAAGGTTATTGTCGTTTATGGGTTAACGTTTTATGTTTTCAAAGTGTTGATTAAACCGTTGGCTCTAGGGATGATACACGACTACGCACCTATCAGTATCTGTACTTAATTTGATGAAACTATGTGCCATCGCCTATAAGCCCCATGATCATATCGTAAAAGAAACAAAAAAAAATTACTATTTATTTACCCATTTATTGAGTTTACATATATATATATGCTTATCTTGCTCATTTACCTACTTTAAACGTCACTTAAGTCTCATATAAATATCCATTTTATATGTTGCAGTTCATGTGAAATTGT
>BQNB010150562.1:0-16016 GCA_026074375.1 Tanacetum coccineum
AACTAAAGAATCAATAGCTTCGACAAGTCCCGTTTTCACCATTTTTTATATGTACACTAACTATCCTTAATATTTTTTTTCCTACCCCGTTGCTAGCGTAGTGGGAAATCACATCAACACCTTCTTCCTAATATGGCTAAGGATAGATGTCTTAGTTTGAACCCCCACCTCGTGGTTAGCGGAGTGGGATATCACGACACATCTTTTACTTGTTCCATATAATCAAATGTATGCTTCATTGGCATAATTTCAATATTCGTGCATTTTTGCATTCATATTTCATTCATGCTTCTTTGGCATTTTATCTTTCAAATTATTAAGGGTAGAAAAACTTCGCTTTAAAGAATTAAGTTCAGGTTACAAATTTGAAGCTTTTTCTAAAAACATCGATTGACTTAGTTGAACTGAATTGAGTACGTATGATTAGGTGGATTAGAAGCTGATGGGAGAAAAAGACACAAGTTACTCATATAAGTTTTCGTTCAGCACATAAACCTATATTGAACTCTATCATTTCTTGTTCTTCACCTTATTAAAATTCGAAGCAATCGAATTCGTGAAAGCTTAGCCTACAAGCGGTAAGTTGAGGAACTAGCTAGGGCTCAACACGCCCGATCGAGTCAAAAATTATTCTTATTCTACCCATTAGGAAAGTCAAAACTGTGACAAAACACTTATTTTATTTATTTATTTATTTATTTATTTTTATTTTTTATTTTTGAAAATTTTTAAAATTTTTCATTTTTTTGGTATTTTTGCAAAAATTTGGTGGTAAAACGGGATTACGTGATGCAAAAATCAAATAGAAGATTCCCCCCCATACTAGAACTAAACATCGTCCTCGATGTTTCAAAGGGGTACCTACGTAAATCTAAGGCCGTTTATGAAGTGTGCCAAAAGATAAAACGTCAGTCGATTAGATTTGGATACTGGATTCCCAAAATGAAGCTGAGGATGTGAAATTCTTGTGGAATACTGCAAGCACGAGAGTCTTCACAATCCGGGAAATCCTGGACATACAACACAAAGCACACAAAATATGGACAAAACACGGGTAATGGAAAATGAAAGCCTTCTCACACAAAAAACACTTATTTATTACTACTACGGATAAGCATGGGGTGCCTTCCCACTGAATACTGCTTGTTTAGGGTGCTATGGGCTTGGACCCGTCCCCCGAATTTAATGGTCCATGGGGAAAGTTTGGAGATCCGGGACAACCTCGGTTGGTGTTATGTCCCTCCAAAGTAATGTTTTATACGATGACCATTTTCACTTTAAAGTTGGGCCGGAGTTTTGAGGATAGCTCGACGGTGCCATAAGGAAATTTTTTTGTGACAATGGTGAATGGTCCAGAACAACGGGATTTCAATTTGTCCGAGAAAAATCTTCAGGTCTTGAGTTAAAAAGGAGGAACACGATCACAATGTTGAAAACGCGGTTTTTGATCATCGCATCGTGTTCTCTCTTGGTTTTTTTATAGATCAAAGGAGTTTTCATTGGCCTGATCACGACGTTCATGTAGTTCATTCAGTTGAATTTCTTGTGATACCCGCAGTTTTTGAACATCAAAATATGTATGCTTGAGGGCCCAGTTGGCTTTATGCTCTAACTCGATCGGTGATGTACTGCACTTCCCGTACACATGCTTATATGGAGTAACCCGATGGGTGTTTTGTAAGCTGTGCGGAAGGCCCATAAAGCATCATCTAACTTGTCCGACCAGGAGGCACGATTTTCTCCCACGGTTCTCTCAAGAATACGCTTTAAACCACGATTTGACACCTCAACTTGCCACCTTGTTTTGTGGGGGATACGCGGGTGGAGAGGCGGTGAGTTGACTCGTACTTAAGATGACCTTTGTAAATGGTCATTGCAAAAGTGAGGTTCCAGCGATCACTTATGATAGCTCAGGGTGCCACCAAATCGAGAAAAGAGAGTTTTTAAAAATTTGCAAACAACTCGGGCATCATTGGTGGGGAGCGCTTTTGCTTCAACCCATTTTGACAAGTAGTCAACAGCCACGAGTATGTACTTGTTCCCTCTTGAAGACGGGAACGGCCCCATAAATCAATGCTCCCCGATGTCAAAGATTTACGCAACACTTGGATGGAGTTTTTGGGCAATCTCATCCCGTTGCATAATTTTCCTTGACGTTGACAAATGTCACAACGGGTGACAAAGTCATGGGCATCCTTGTAGATGGTGGGCAATAGAATCCTGAATCGAAGATTTTTCTTGCTGTGTAATTGGACCATAGTGTCCCCTAGTAGTTCCACTGTGCAGCTTTGAGAATGTCTAAAGCTTCTTGCCCAGAAACACAACGTCTTATCACCTGATCAGCACAGATCTTAAACAGGAAGGGATCATCCCAGAAATAATGCTTGACATCCTTGAAGAATTTATTTTTTTGTTGGGATGTCATTCCTTTGATAACGAATTTCCCCGCATGGTAATTTGCAAAATCTGCAAACCATGGGGTACTTTGATCTTGAAGAGCAATAGAACCAAGAGTTTCGAGAGGAAATGCTTCATTGATTTCTTTGTTCTCGAGTTTGTCTTGATGCGGATTTTCTACTGGACAGATGATCGCGGCGAGATTCTCAGCTCCTTTTTGTCTCGAATTTTCAATATCATATTCCTGGTTGGAGCATAGGATCCACCGCAGGAGGTCTTTGGCCTTAGCATCCTTCTTGGCAAAGAGATACTTGATGGCAGAATGGTCAGTATACACTATGCTTTTGGACATAACAAGATATGACCGAAATTTCTCAAAGGCATACACTACAGCAAGTAATTCCTTTTCGGTAGTAGTGTAATGAGTTTGAGCCTCGTTCATAGTCTTGCTAGCATAGTGTATAGGTTGAAAATGCTTGTTTTTTCTTTGCCCGAGGACTGCCCCAATTGCGAAGTCGCTAGCATCGCACATCAGTTCAAAGGGCAAGTCCCAGTCGGGAGCAATTAAGATCGGAGCCTCAGTCAATTTTCTTTTGAGTGTATTAAAGGAATCGATACACTCTTCAGAAAAGAAAAATGGAGTCTCCTTTTCAAGCAAATGAGTCATAGGACGGGCAATTTTTGAGAAGTCCTGAATGAATCGTCGGTAAAAACCGGCGTGCCCAAGGAAACTACGGACACCTTTGACAGAAGTCGGATGAGGGAGTTTAGCTATTACTTCGACCTTAGCTCTATCAACCTCAAGTCCCGACTTGGAAATTTTGTGTCCGAGAACAATGCCTTCCTTCACCATAAAATGGCTCTTTTCCCAGTTTAAAGATAAATTGGTGTCTTCACACCGCTTCAACATCTTTTCCAAATGGGCTAGGCACGTAGAGAAAGAGTCCCCAAAGACCGAAAAGTCATCCATAAATACTACCTTCCTCATTTTTTTCAATCATATCGTGGAAGATTGCCATCATACATCTTTGGAACGTGCCCGGAGCATTGCATAGCCCAAAAGGCATGCGACGATAGGGCAAAAAGTTCCCTTCTATTGGGCATGTGATATGTTGTCTTTTCTTGATCTTTTGGGTTCAATTGGGATCGAAAGTAACCCGAGAAAAAGCCAACGAGGAGAAACAGTTTGTATTCGTTTCGTGCTAGTCTTTCGGACATTAGGTCCATGAAAGGCAATGGGAAAGTGGTCGTTTGGGTGGCTTCATTAAGTTTTATGTAATCATAACTATACTGCCATCCCGTGACAATCGAGTAGGAATCAGTTCATTCTTTTTTTGTGATGTCGGTTCATACTCCTTTCTTAGGCTACACAGTGTACCGGGTCTCACCCTAAGGGCTGTCAGAGATGGGGGTAAATCAATCCAGCGTTCAAGAGTTTTTCAACCTCCTTCTGATAACATCGTGGATTTTGGGGTTTACCCTTCTTGACTTTGCACAGATGTTCGTAGTCCTCTTCCATTTAGAATTTTGTGAGTACAAAATTCTTGGGCTAACACCCTTTATAACGGAGAGTTTCCAAGCGTTGGCTCGCTTGTGGGGACTTGAGAACCTTGAAGGAGTGCCTTTTCCTCATCTTTCAAGTCTTTAGCAATTATGACAGGCAACTTATTGTCGCCTTCCAAAAATGCGTATTCAAGATGGGGTGGCAGTTCCTTGAGTTCGACCTCGGGAGGTTCATCAACGGAAGGTTCAACGGTTTTAGCTTCACAGATTTTGAGCTCTTTCCTAACTTCAGGCATATATTGTTCATGATTTGGGAGGGGGTGGTGGTTCACTGTTCAAAATTGCTTCTAGAAGCAGGATGTCCCCCTCAGGATCCTGATAAGTTGGATCAACTTCAGATGAAGTTGGATCATCTTCTAGAGCAAGAAACGAATCTGCTTCTTCCATTAAAAGAAAATCACTGTCCCCGAAAGGAGTGAGAGTTGGAGAAGCAGTAGAAACAATAGGCTCAAAATATGGAGTGGGATTGCCACTCGCGATCACGTTTGAAAATCCTAGGACCTCTTGAGAATACTCATCACAAGCCATATCAATGACGTCGATTTTGTTGACCGTCATATGGTTGTAATCAGCTGTGTATCTTGAAGTTTGGTCCAGGTTGAATGTGATGGCCTCCTTGCCAACACGAAGGGTAATCTCCCTATAAACATCTATCAAAGCATGACTCGTTTTCAAGAAACATCGCCCGAGAATTAAAGGTACTCGGGGGTCTGGTTCAAAATCAACAACTACGAAGTCAGCTGGAAATTGGAATTTTCCCACATTTACAAAGACATCTTCAGCGATACCGATCGGTTTAGTGATCGAACGGTCAGCTAGTTCCAATGTCATGCAGGTCGGAGTCAATTCAGGAAGAGAAGAGATGATTGTAATTGTTCCATACAGAATAAGGCATGAGATTAATGCTCGCACCAAGATCGGCCAATGCGTTGCATGTAGTAATCCCCGTAAATTCACATGGAATCAGAAATCGGCCAGGGTCTCCAAGTTTCTTTGGTAACTTGTTGAGGATGACCGCTGAACAGTTCTCATTCAAAGGGTTTTGCAAATTTCGCTCAATTATCTTTGTTTCCGAAATTAATTGATGGTAATGTGTTTACCAACACATTTTCCTAATTTCAATATTTTTTGTTATTGTGGCCTCTTAATTATGTCTGCTATGTACAACTGCTATTGAGCCATTTACTTCTAATATCATCAATCGAAAAAGGAAACACACAGATGTATTTTAACTGGGAAATTTTTGTTTGCTTCTTTGTTTATGGGGGACTTTTATATACATATCCTTAATTTAATGGTAAGAATGAAAGAGGTCGTGATGATGAAATGTAAATGTGGGCGAGTAAGAGAGATGAATATGCATCGGTGTAAAATGGGTGGTTTAAGTGGAATATTATGTGTTTGGACGTGATGATCACACGTGTTTAAGCAACTGGTTGCATTAAATACCAGGACGACAATTGAAAAATGGGTTGGACCCTATGAGGCGTTGTTGCCTTTTGTATAAATTTATAATATTATAATACGGGCGATGATGAGATTTGTCTGCCTTTGTTGTTTTGGTAAGCGTGGTGTGTCGAAACCCGTATCTTGGCTGAGTGACCACATGGTTGCAGCCATGGTGGGTTTTCGGTACCGCTTCCATACTCGCAGGCCTGAACCTCCTTACAAAAGGGTATGACCATACTCGCAGTCCTGATCCTTCATACTTGCATGAAATTCACTCCGGTGAAGCCTTTAAAGGCTGCATTTTGGAGATGAGTGTTATTGTGTTGTGTGTCAATATGTGATTATTTGCGTCGTCGTGGTATAAGCTTATTAAGCTTCCAGCCACGGCGGATGTGTGCCCTTTTATGTTTTTTTGGAAATTCAAGGATTGAATATTGGAGGCTATGAAGAATTTGAATAAGTTATCCGAGTCTGTTGAAGAGAAGGGCCATTGTGGAGGGCCGAGCTTATTAAGCTTGACTTTATCGTAATGTGTCAAAACCTGTATCTTAGCGGGGTGACCACGTGGTTTCAGCCTTTGCGGGGTTTCGATGCTGCTTCCATACTTGCAGGCCTGAGCCTCCTTATTAGAGGGTATGGTCATACTATTAGGCTTGAGCCTTTTAATAGTGGTTTGTTCTTTGTTGCTGCAATTATATATGAGCCAAGGGGACTTGTTTGGTGCTGGTAGTTTGGGCCATATTTTGGCGGCACAGCCACACACGTATGCTTATGTTACACTTTCTTGACGCTTTGATGATGTTGCCTTACTGTTAACAAAAAGTAGATAATATAACAAGACGTTTTGTTTGGGATAATAAAGGACTGTGTTTTGCCGGTCAGTATGCTAACAACTTTTATATAATACGGGCGATGATGAGATTTGTCTTCCTTTGTTGTGTTGGAAAGCGTTGTTTGACGAATCCATATCTTAGCGGGACGATCACGCAGTTGCAGCTATGGTGGGTTATCGGTACCGCTTCCATACTCGCAGGCCTGAGCCTACTTATAAAAGGGTATGAGCATACTCGCAGGCCTGAGTCATGGCTTTTATTAAACAAAAAAATAGGTAAGAGAGCATTCAATAAGGCATTGGTAGTAGTATTTTTCGTGTCTTAAAGAACACTGATTCTGACGTATTCGGAAAGTACTCTCGGAAATAGTTGTATTTTTGGTTTCTCAACGAATAGTAATGTCACCGTTTTTTGCTAATTCTTCAATAGCTGCACATGCTAACATTGTTCGAAATACGCAAGCTATGCACAGCAATCCTACAAACGCGACATCTTCTATCCCTGAAGGTAATTATTTGCTTTCATAGTTCTTTACTGCGTGATTATTGTTTGCTTTCTGCTGTAATCTTTTTCGGTGGTTTCCTTTGTTTGTTTACAGATTATAGACGCGCCAATACTTCAGCTGTTTGATTTCATGTGAGGATCTTATTGGTTGGAGAGCCAAGCTAGACTACGAAGTCATGCCATGGATAATCAAAGAGGTAGGGATAAATTAATCCCCTTCAAATCTTTACTTTTTTTTTATCAAGTATTATCATTTACAATGTAATATTTTAGGCGTGTTGTATCGTTAAGAATCCTTTTTTACAGTTCATATATTAAGTAACAAAATGTCACACCCCGTAAATTTCAGGTCATTATTTTAAACTTTTTCGTTCACTATTTTGACTTTTATACATTACGTTTGAATTTGACCTAAAACCGGGAAGTTATCCCGCGTAAAACTAAAAAATGTTATCGGATGCGTTCTGACTCCGGACTAAACTTAGTCCACTCATATTATTCTTGATTTAATCATTTTAAAGTGTTACGTAGTTTACGTACACTTATGTTTTCAATTTTTACGTTTTTTGTGTGCATTTCGCGTTTTTAGCATTTTATGTCTAACAGAACCCTATAAATTACCACCTTTGCATGTAAACTTATATTATCACCCCATAAACTTATTAATATCAAAAATTTAAATTTCCTCAAAATTTCTTTCATATTTAAAAAAAGGGAGGAATATACTTTAAATTTCAAAAATACACATGTATGTGTAAGATGTAGAAAAAGACTTAAGCGTGTGTCACTTTCACTCCTTGTTTTCTTAGGCAAGACCAAACCATGTGACGTGTAAGAACTCTTACACTTTGATTCCATGTAAACCATTTGTAACATCTAGTAAATGAACCATGGCTTGATACTTGCACCATAGTTTTAAAATATTAACCCATGGCCTCCTCTTTTGCTCTTAGTGAACCGAACACACACACACACTATAAGTGTGTGTTAGTCATTGACTTGGTCAAGACATATGCACCTAAAACCCTACACTTGTTCCCGGGTCGTTTATCCCCAACGAGGCTGGAATGGAAAATCGATACAGTCGAAGATTTGAGTTTGAAGGAGAGAATTGAATTGAAAGAGTGGAAAAGTCAAATTAAACAATAACAAACAAAAACGTTTAAGAAAAACCTAAAAATTACGAAATTAAGCTGAAAAACGGAAGCACGAATCCCGAACAAAGGGGGAAAACCTAAATTCTTTAAAAATAACCCTACGAAGAAATTTTCACTTCTAAACTACTCTAGGGAACAAATAACAAAGAATGAAAAAGACTAGACCGAAAACGGAGTTCGTTTGACCCAAAAACGATTCAAGACAAAATCCCGCACCCGGACCGTTCTTTTAAAAAAGAAAAAGTTGTAAAAATGACCCTACGAAAATTTTTGTATTTTTCCTACAAACTATATGACAAAAGAAAATTTTCTAAAAAAAGCAAAATATTTTTTTGATAATTTTTGTATTTTTTATGAATTAAATAAACTTTTAACGAAATTAAATTATAAAAAATATTAAACGATTACGAAAAATTCTAAAAAATTTACAAAAAATACTAAACTTTATATATTTCCTACGAAAAATAAGCTCAACAAATAAGCCCGAAAATAAGCTTAAACAGCTTTATAAGCTTATTTGCCAAAACACCTTTAAATATACAAGCCCTTGAGTCTTTAACGAAAAAGACCCAAGGGCGCAGTGGTAAGAGTGGTGTTATAAAGGGGGTTTGTATCGAGAGGTCCCGGGTTCGAGTCTTGCTCACCCGGGCCTCTTGTCTTTCCCCTTTTTTTTTATTTTCGAAAACTCTAGGGTAGAAATTGTAAAATGGGAAAGTAAAGGGTAGGCGGGTAAACTATGGTGAATTTACACTTCAGTTAAAACGGGTACCCCTACACTATTGAAAGATTACAAAACCAACCCTACGATCTAGATATTTTTAGCTTATTGAAAAAGTGAGAATTAGCAAAAACTTAAAACATGAAAGTTGCTAAGGGGCTTATTCTCTACAACATTAATGAAAGTACTTTCAACTTTTGACAAAAGAATAAGCTAGAAAATAAGCTTTTTTAAATCCTGTTACAGAAAGTAGGACTTTTCCCTAACTTTTTGGATTTTGGCTTATTTCTAACTTATTACTTGATGAAAATGGAAACTAAAAGATGCTATTTGTAACTCAAGATGTATGCTAAAGATATCCACAAAAAAATAAGCTGCTAGTTAACAACATTAACAAGGAATTTGCTATTGAACAATGAAGATCCTAAAGGAAGCTAACTGGAATTAGCTAAACCTAATAATCGCTAAAGGCTGAAATCTAAATCTTAGGAACTAATATTTTGGAAATAAGCTTTCCTAAGGCTATTAAGCAAATCTAGATAAAAGGATTTTCAAATTTACAACTAGAAATTAGAAATCAAGAGGTAATAAGCTATAATTCTACTTTGCTGCTATGCTACTTTTGAAAGTACAAATAAGCTAGATTAAATGCTTAAAGTTGAACACTAAATGATGAAATGTAATAAGCTAAGGGAATTCTAGAAATGTGCCTTATTGCTAAATCTAATTCCTATTCCTACTTAAGAATGCTAAAATAAGCTAGACAGTTTCCACAAGCAACAGCAGTTAACCTGCTGTTGCTGATGCAATTGGCAAAGTACTAAAAATGCAAACTGAAACGTTTGAGGTTATAGAACTCTCTAAAAAACCAACTCACTAGGGTACTGCAATAAACCGATATTTGCCAATAATGGAAAACTACTAAGCTTAAATCTCAAAAAGTTAAAACACACTAAACCACCTAAAAGCTGCCCTGTGCAAATAGAAAGTTTATAACTCTAAACTTTGGAATTCAAAAATTGTCTAAACTTCTTAAAACCTGTTTATAAACCTATGTTTAATGTCCTAGCTCAGCTAAATGAAATTTTTGACAGAGTGTATTGACGTTAAAGTCAACTACAGCTTATAACAAAACACTCTTATTATAGGTGAACTGTCAAAGCTAATTGAATTCAAAATCTATATAAAAGCGAAAAACAACATAAATTTTTAATCTACTTCTATTTAGATTGACCTACTTAAGAAGCAATTTTTATACAATAAAAGTATCAGTTCTTATTAATGAGATTATCTATTCTCTACTAGGCTTTATCACTACTAACTATGACAGATTTTAGTAAAAATGAAACTAAATGAATCCTAACTACAATTTCCTAAAGACATTTGTATCTCTTAACTAACTAAGCAATTTTAAACAAGATTAAACTCACAAAGAGGCAATGTAATGAGCTAAATGAAATAAGCTATGTGAATGCTAAAATGAATTATAAAGGGTTAAACCTGGAATTGAAGTCCTCAGACTATCCGCCTCTATTCTTGAATGATGGCTTAAACAACATGAACCATATTGGCAAACTAGCCTCTAAACCATTGAGCTTTAAAAGCTCAATAAGCTATATGAAGCTTAATAAACCTTGTAGCTTTCAAAATCGAACACAAATGCCTCAAGTGATCATGCTTTGACTTAAAATGATAAGAATGAGTAAATGAATGTCTAAAAACAGACTTTTAACTAAATTCGAGCTTATGAACAGGAATAAGCTCAAATGAGCTTATTAAGAGCTTATTGGATTAAAACAGCTTATTATTGAAAACAAAGTTCAAAGAAACTTGTAAGCTGAATGTGATTACTAAAAGGATTGAAGTACAAGTTTAGAGAATGACAGTACAAGAGCTTAAAGCTGTTTTCTAAAAAGCTTAAAAGAAAAATGCTTAAAATTTAAGAAAATACAAAATGAAAATTAAAACACATACTAACTAACTACTGTCCCTTGTTCATCCTTCTTCTTCTTTTATAGATGTCCTTGTGTTAGTTGTGTGAGAGGGGGAAAGCAAACAAATCCTAGCCTTCAATCTTCAAAAATCGATTATCACAGCCGTTGGATCAATCTTGAAAAGAGTGGGATTGCCAAGTGGGATTGGGGGATTAGTGGAGGAGGGGGGAGGGGTTTGTCCATGGGAGAATTGAGGTTACAGGGTAAAAGGTTTGAAGTGAACCCGTGACCTGGTTTGGGTTTTTGGGTTACAAAAAATGGCGGGAAAAGGTGTTGGTGGTGACAGGGTATAGGTTTGAGTTTTTGACAGCTTTCGTCCCTTATAGTGTCTTGCGTTCTTGCAACCATGGTCCCTGTGGTTAAATAACTTTGGGGACTTGGCAAAACAAGTCCCCAAGAGTTATATTACTCTTTGCACAATTCGTCCTTGTGGTGTACAAGTTTAGCTAGTTTGGCAATTAATGCCACCTTGTAGTACACTTTGGCGCACATTGGCCAGTTCTGCGCACTCCCCCTTGCCTTCATTTCCATTTTCTTCAATCTATAACACCGCATATAAAGCGCGTTTAGGGAGTTACAATTTCAGTCCCTAAACTTATATATTCTTTGACTTTGGCTCGGGGGTTGACTAGGGTTACTTTGTCCTTTGACAAATATGACATTTTCTGTTGACTTTTAGACCTTGATTGACTTTCCGGTCTTACGATTTGCTTTTCCTTTTTCACAGTCTTTTCGACTTCCGAGTTCGTTTTGTCGTTTTGCTTTGTTCTTCGTCTTTTCTAGTTATCCTTCCTGCACAATACAATTTATGCAAAACACAAGCATATATTTGGCATTTAAGTCCGTATTTTGGTTATTTTAGCTCGTTTTTAAGGTAAAAGGGTATGTGTAATAAGCACATACCAACATATTAATTGTGTTCTCGACACATATAGTCGAATTCTAAGGTTTTTCATAACCAAAAGTTTTTAAAAACGTAATTATAACCGAGGTAAACTATTCAACCCTCCCCTTCTAGTTTTCACAATTGGTATCAGAAGCTGAGGTCACTAAACATTTTTAAAATATATTGTATTTTAAAGCTTGGATTGATCTATGGATTCCGACAAATATCTAGAAGGGCAATCTATGTAAAGACCACCACTTTTCGAAAGCGATAGTTTTATTTATTGGAAAAATAGATTCAAATCGTATGTGAAATCAAAAGATCTTGATCTTTGACATGTTATTACTGAGGGTGATTTTTTACCTTTTTAAAAACAATTCGGAAACCAAATTAGATAAGGTTGTCCCTTTTGAAAAACAACACAATGATCTTAAAAAGAGACTTGCGAAAAATAACGAAGCTAAAATGGTTATTTACAACGTTTTTCCTAGGAAATAATATGAAAGAATTTTCATGTGTAATACGGCAAAAGAAATTTCGAAAACCTTATTAATCACCCATCAAGGTAATAGTCAAGTCAAAGATAACAAGATTGACCTTTTGGTACAACAATATGAACAATTCATCATTTTTGAAGACGAATTAATAAATAGTGCTTTTGCTAGATTTTAGACTATTATTACTAGTTTAAAAGCTCTTGGTGAAGGTTACTCTAGCAAGAACTACGTTAGGAAGTTTCTTAGAGCTATACATCCTAAATGGAGAGCAAAGGTCACGGCGATCGAAGAGTCGAAAGACTTGACATCACTATCACTTGATGAACTCATCGGGAACCTCAAAGTTCACGAGATGATCATCAAGAAAGATTTTGAAATAGTCAAAGCTAAAGGAGAAAGGAAATCCCTTGCTTTAAAGGCTAAAAAGGAATCTAGTGATGAAGAAAGTTCGACTTCCGGAAGTGAAGAAAAAGAGTATGCCATGGCGGTTAGAGACTTCAAGAAGTTCTTCAAGAGAAGAGGTAGGTTCGTGAGACAACCACGGAATGACAAAAAGACATTCCAAAGAAGCCGAGACGACAAGAACGGCAAAAGTGATAGGAAATGTTTTAGATGCGGAGACCCAAATCATCTCATCGGAGAATGTCCGAAACCACCGAGAGACAAGAACCAAAAAGCCTTCGTTGGAGGTTCTTGGAGCGATAGCGGTGAGGAAGATGATGAAAAGGCTAAAGACGAAACTTGTCTCATGGCTCATGCATCTAGCGAGGTACATTCAGAATCCTCTTACTCTAGTGATGAGAACTCGTCAATAGTGAATATTATTTAATATTTAAATAATAATAGGTTGTGTAAGATGAGTCTAAAAATAATCACTAAGAACAAACATCTAAAAGCTATTAGGAATAGTCTAGAAAATGAAATTAGTGAGTTAAAAGAAAAGTTGTCTAAACTCGAGAGAAACAAGGAAGTTGATCTCGAATGTACAACTTGTCAAACACTTAAAATTGACAACAAAAAACTCAAAGAGGAAGCTCTAAAGCTAACTCAATTTCAAAAGAGTACATGTTCTCTAAATGAAATGCTTAGTATTCAAAAACCATCCGGAGATAAATCGGGTCTAGGGTTTAACTCATTTGAAGCATCAACAAGTGGGACTAAGAAAACAGAATTTGTGAAATCTTAAAATGAAACATCCTCTGGTGGCGACCCCTGAATGCTGAGGGTGGCCCCCTTAGTGTACAAACGACCCCTAAAGCAAATCAGGGATAGCCTGACTGTTCATCAGAAAATGGAAAATCTGTTTCTTTTCAAAAATCTATTTTTTGTCATAGACAAAAACATATAATAGTTAATGATGTTAAAATTCTCATTGCTAGTGATGATGAGGTTAAACGGTTTATAAACCTTCTCTAAAACCCGAAGTTGGATTTTCTAAACAGAACTTTAGGTCAAAAACTTCACCTCCTAGGAGAACTAATAATTCTTATCCTCGATCTAGAACACCGCAACCAAAAGGAAATCTTGGACGACAAAATCATCTAAATGGATTTCTCATAACTTAGAATAACTTTCAACCTCATAGTTACATGCCATGTGGAATATGTCCTTCATTTCCACATCTCAACCAAATGCAACAAATGTAAGGGATGTTAATGCTAACAACTTTGGACCCATTGGGGACCAAATGTTTAAGTTATTGTGTTATATAAATAGATATGCCTTGGGATCGACTTAGAGCCCGACGTGTAGATAAAAGATATCGGATGCTCTAAACACATGGTGGGCAACCGAAAGCTCTTCTCAACTTACAAGGTATACAATGGAGGTAATGTCGTTTTTGGTAGTAATCTTCGCGGTAACATCATTGGCAAAGGTACGATCTCTAATGACTCTCTTAATATAGAAAATATAGAGCATGTAGATAATTTAAGATTTAACTTGCTAAGTGTAGGTCAAATATATGATAATAAATGTAAAGTAATATTCTCTGAACATGATAGTTAAATTACTAAGGATGGAAAAGTCATAGGTAGAGGTATTAGGAAAAGAGGTCAAATATGTGATAATAAATGTAAAGTAATATTCTCTAAACATGATAGTTAAATTACTAAGGATGGAAAAGTCATAGGTAGAGGTATTAGGAAAAGCGGCTTGTATGTGATGAAATTAGGAAAGAAGCCAAAAGACAAAATTTGTCTTACAACGATTGTAGAAAACTCTACTTTTGTGGCATAGGAGATTAGCTAATGCAAATATGCGTCTAATTTAATCGTTGGCATCTAAGGAACCAGTTAGGAATTTACCTAAGCTTAGGTTTGATCAACATTTTTGTGATGCTTGAAAAATTGGAAAACAAGCTCACGCTAGTCACAAATCTAAGAATATAGTCTCAACGACTAGATGCTTAGAACTCTTTCACATGGATCTTTTTGGTCCATCCGCCGTACGGAGTTACGAAGGAAACCTCTACACCTTAGTAATAGTAGACGACTATTCTAGGTATACATGGACATGATTTCTCAAAACCAAAACCGAGGATCTCCAGCAATTTGAAATCTTTAGTAAGAAAAATCAAAACCAACTAGGTTGTTTAATAGTGTCAATTAGGAACGTACCACGGTAGGACAAGTGATAAGAAGTGCAAATTTGAAGAGTTTTGTAATGCCAATGGTATTACAGATAACTTCTCGGCTCCACGCACTCCACAATTAAATGGTGTGGTAGAAAGGAAAAATAGGACTCTACAAGAAATGAGTAAAATGATGTTAAATGAACAATCGTTACCACAAAAGTTTTAGTGTAACGACATAGATACATCAACATACATCCTCAACCGAATCCTAATTAGAGTCATCTTAGGAAAAACATAATATGAACTCTTGAGAGGTAGGAAACCTACTCTTGATTACTTCAAAGTGTTTGGAAGCAAGTGCTTCATCTTAAACACCAAAAACTACCTCACCAAGTTTGACCCAAAGTCATACGAAGGTGTTTTCCTAGGTTATTCCCAAAATAGCAAAGCCTACATCATCCTAAACAAACACACCATGAAAATCAAAGAATCACTCAACGTGACATTTGATGAAACTCCTCCAACATCTAAAACGTCACCCTTGGTGGATGATGACTTAGATGAAGAAGAAGCAATTAAGGTTACCGAAAAGAAAAACTTAGAAAATGACATTGAGGATGAAACTTTAAAAGTTGACCAAAGAATTCTTAGGTCTCAAGCCCAAAACCAAAGTAACTTGTTTTGTTTTATATCAACTATAAAACCTAAGAATGTGAATGAAGCCTTAAAGGATGAAAGTTAGATAATTGCAATGCAAGAAGAATTGAATCAATTCATTGCAAATGATGTATGGGAGTTAGTACCACACCATAAGTGTACGACAATTATAGGAACTAAGTGAGTGTATAGAAATAAGCTTGACGGAAATTGCATCGTGTCTAGAAATAAGGCTAGGCTAGTAGCATAAGGTTATAATCAACAAGAATGAATTGATTATGATGAAACTTATGCCCCCGTAGCTAGATTAGAATCAATTAGGATTTTATTAGCCTATGCTTGTGCCTTTGATTTTAAATTATTCCAAATGGACGTAAAAAGTGCATTCCTAAATGGTTTTATCAATGAGGAGGTATACGTGGCACAACCTCCGGGATTCATTGATTTCTAAGAAAGCTTTGCATGGTCTTAAACAAGCTCCTAAAGCTTGGTATGATAGACTAAAAGGTTTTTTTATTAAACATAAATATAATATGGGAATGGTAAATAACACACTTTTTACAAAGAAAAGAGGTTCAAATCTCATCATTGTTCAAATATATATCGACAACATTATATTTGGTTCAACTTGTCAAGAATTATGTGATGACTTCGCCAAAATCATGCACGATGAGTTTGAAATGAGTACGATGGATGGACTAAACGTCTTCCTTGGATTACAAATAAAACAAATGGAAGATGGTATCTTCTTTAATCAATCTAAATATATTAAAGAAATGCTTAAGA
>BQNB010150563.1:0-16016 GCA_026074375.1 Tanacetum coccineum
CAAGAACTATCCGACAAGGGCTTTTTAAGACCTAGTTCCTCACCTTGGGAGCTCTGGTCTTGTTTGTCAAAAAGAAGGACAGATTATTTCGAATGGGCATCGACTATCAAGAATTAAACAAGCTGACGGTGAAGAATCGTTACCCACTCCCAAGGATCAATGATTTATTTGATCAACTACAAGGATCCAGTGTTTATTCTAAGATAGACTTGCGATCGGGTTATCATCAACTTCGAGTACGTAAAGGAGATATTCCAAAGACGGCATTCAGAACTCGGTATAGTCATTATGAGTTCTAAGTTATGTCATTCGGTTTGACGAACGCACCGGCGGTACTTATGGATCTCATGAATTGGGTGTGCAAACCATATTTGGATAAGTTTGTGATTGTCTTTATTGACGATATACTAATTTATTCAAAGAATAAGAAAGAACGTGAAGAACATCTTAAGGCAATTTTGGGATTGCTTAAGAAAAAAGAATTGTATGCTAAGTTCTCTAAATGTGAATTTTAGATTCCCAAGGTACAATTTCTTGGCCACGTGATTGATAGTTAAGGCATTCACGTGGATCCCGCCAAGATCGAATCCATAAAATATTGGACATCTCCTAAGACTTCAACAGAGATACGTCAGTTTTTAGGTCTTGTCGGTTATTTTCGGAGATTCATCGAAGGATTCTCAAAAGTTGCTAAGCCAATGACCAAGCTCATGCAAAAGAAAGTCACCTTTTAATGGGGTGACAAGCAAGAAGCAGCTTTTCTTACATTGAAAACTAAGTTGTGTAGCGCACCTATCTTAGCTCTCCCTCAAGGAGCTGAGAACTTCATTGTTTATTGTGATGCGTCACATAAAGGATTGGGTGCGGTATTGATGCAAAACGAGAAAGTGATTGCTTATGCATCACGTTAGTTGAAGATCCATGAGAAAAATTATACTACTCATGATTTGGAACTTGGTGCAGTGGTGTTTGCTCTAAAAATTTGGAGACACTACTTGTACGGAACCAAATGTACGGTGTTCACGGACCATAAGAGCTTACAACACATACTTGACCAAAAGGAGTTGAATATGAGACAACGTCGTTGGTTAGAGTTGCTCAGTGATTATGATTGTGAGATTCGCTATCACCCGGGTAAAGCAAATGTTGTAGCTGATGCTTTAAGCAGGAAAGAGCAAATTAAACCATTAAGAGTCCGAGCTTTAGTTATGACTATTAGTTTGGATTTTCCCAAACAAATCTTAAATGCTCAGACTGAAGCACCGAAACCAGAAAATTTCAAGAATGAAGACGTAGGAAGTATGATCAGGAGGGATATAACTAAGGAAAAGTTGGAACCCTGTGCGGACAGAACCCTATGCTTAAATGGTAGGAGTTGGTTGCCATGTTATGGAGATTTAAGGATCGTGATCATGCATGAGTCCCGCAAATCAAAATACTCTATCCACCAGGGTTTTGACAAAATGTATCAAGACATGAAAAAGCTATATTGGTGGCCCAATATGAAGGCCGACATCGCCACCTATGTTAGCAAATGTTTAACGTGTTCTAAGGTCAAGGCTGAACACCAAATACCATCAGAATTTTTGGTACAACTCGAGATACCTCAATGAAAGTGGGACAATATCACTATGGATTTTGTCACAAAGCTTCTGTTAGCCTCAAAATAATGAGTCGAACAATGGAAGTTCGTTCATAACTATATTAGGTCTCAGTCATTAAATAATTATACGTTGTAATAGGCTACACGGGTAAACGGGCTCTTAAATGTAATCTAACCGGTCACGTGTATCGGGCGAAAGCCCAAGTAATCCTGAGCCCGGCCCGTAGAAATACCAAGGCATGAAAGCCTCTTGGTATTAAGTATAAATACCCCTCTCCAAGTATGGAGAGGGGGTTGATGCTTGTTGATTCTTGTTGATTGTTTGGTATCATTCGCCACGGGTGGGTTTAGTGGTTTCATTGTGATATTTTTGTGCTTATTGATTTGGCTTATTTTTTATCTTTCTACTTAGTTTCCTTTTTGAAATAGATTTTTTTTCTCACAAACGTTTTTTTAAAAAAGTTTTTTTGTTAATATAAGATTGTTGTTGGAATTAAGGAAACACATTTGTTTTGTGTCTCCTCACATCAAACAACATCTTTGTGTTGTTTTTTTTTACGTCTGTTGTTTTTCTTCTTTCTTTCTTTTTCGGTGAAAACATACAAGATCGAGCTCAACCTTGTGATACAACCGATCTAGTGACATCGAACTAGTAGACCATCGAACGAGTAACAATCGAACGAGAAAACTTAGTGACATCAAACTATAGACAATCGAACCGAGTAACAATCGAACGAGAAAACTTGTATCACTCAAACGAGGAAAACTTAGACCATCGAACTATAACCATCGAACGAGTAACAATCGAACGAGGGAAAACTTGATCACTCGAACGAGGGAAAACTTAGACCATCGAACGAGTGACATCGAACGAGTGACATCGAACGAGTACCATCGAACTAGTGAAACCATCGAACTAACCATCGAACTAACGAGGATCGAACAAGTAAAATACACAAGGATCGAACGAGTGGTTTTTCTATAGGACCGAACGAGTACTCGTTTAAGTGTTTTCGGTTTTCGGTTTCGAGTGTCGGTAATCTACGTGACTTATAACGTATACCGTTCCGATCGTGTCGTCGTTTCGATCAACGTGGTATATTCGGATTTTACCGACGATAACCGATCGAGTTCAAAAGATCAAAAACTTACAATCGTGGGACTTTATGTTCTTAAAATTTCATACGAAAAGGAAAACCCAAATAGGAAAAACACGTTTTCTATACTTATAAAATCTAATTTTACACTTTTGGCCCCTCGACTTTTAAACACTTTTCATTTTTTACATTTAGATTTTCACTTGTTTACTATTAAACCTTTGTTTTTTAAAGAAGATTCAATATAACCTTTTACTTTTACACTTTCCTTGTTTCCACTTTTAAACTTTAAATTTTTGTTATTTTTTTAGTTTTGCATTTTAGTTTTCAAAATTTTCAATTTTAACCCTTTCGTTGTAAGAAATTTCACCGTTCATCGTTTTAGCTCAACAAATCGTTAACAAAAGCTAACGTACCATCAACGACAACAACGATTTCAACATCAATTAATTTTTCTTTTACGGTTTCTTCTTGATTTTGTAAAATCCCGCGAAAGATACGATTTTTTTCTCGGTTTTAATCAAAGATTTGTAAAATCCCGTGAACATTAATTGATTCCAATCCACAACAACAATCACTTTACCTGCTTAAGATCCTACAAATCTTTTACACTTCATAATTCATGATAAAATGGAAAAGAAAGATACCTTATCTTCGGTTTTCTAACTACGAAGAACAACAATGCAACAAATCAGACAAGCAAAAGATTTGCATGTTATCTTTTGTAAAACTTCCTTCACACCTCACCATCTTTCACACGACAACTTAAAGGAACTCGAATCGAAGTCTGGATTCAAACGTGCTTTGCAACACTCGTTGGATCAAAGATGGTTGAAACTTTTATAGCACAATGTTCCTAAACATGGATCAATTAGAAAAGCAACTTGACAAAGAAGAATTTCAAGAGATTGGATCCACAGCTTCTTTTAAAGTACTCGAGACACAGTTTCAGATGTTCATCAAGTCACGGATTTATTTGGATGATGTTATTTGAATGATGAATATATTGTAATGACACGCAACTACTTTCTACAATACACTCAACTTGATATTCCAGAATTCCGTGAGACACTGGTCCAATTCATGGAATATGTCAAAACGTCGATTGATGAAAGAGCACTGCATAAAAGAGAGCATGACAGCAGGGTGAATGAAAGACTGATGCAGACGACAGAGGAAAAGGTTGATTCGAGTAAAGCATTGGATGCTAGTTTAGTTATCATTGAAAGCAATGGGACAGAATCACAAGAGCAGGATACAAGCAGCAGATCAGGGAATGATGCACATGTTGATGATGCAGATATCAGACCCATATATAATGAAGAGCCAATGGCTGAGGTACAAACGACTGCTGAAATCAATATCTTTGCTACAGGACAACAGCATATTGAGCAACCTGAATTCAATAATGAAGGAGAGGTTGACCAGAATGCTGAACAATGTCATGACATACGTCCTTTACCTGCTAAATTAACTGATAACATGACAACTGAACTCTCAGATCAATCACTCGAGTCTGAAAATGTATGTCTCAAAAAGACTGTTGCCCAATTTCAAAAAGATTTTTTAAGAATGGAAGTACATTGTGTTAATCTTGAACTTAAATATCAAAATCAAGTTTTAAAAGAAGGGCAACAAGGTCAATTTTTGAATGTAAAAAGTAATGAAGCCAAGGTTAAACATGACATAGATGTAATTGAAACAATAAACATCGAATTGGAACATAAAGTGGCTAAGTTACTCAAGGAAAATGAGACTTTGAAAAGGCATTACAAAGAAATGTTTGATTCTATCAAGACAACGAGAGCTAAGAACATAGAACACACAACTTCTTTGATTGCAAATAATGATA
Organism: Tanacetum coccineum; assembly: GCA_026074375.1. Classification (NCBI taxonomy): domain Eukaryota; kingdom Viridiplantae; phylum Streptophyta; class Magnoliopsida; order Asterales; family Asteraceae; genus Tanacetum; species Tanacetum coccineum. The sequence goes on from BQNB010150563.1 coordinate 4,553, forward strand.
AATTCAAAGCTCAAATTCAGGAAAAAGGGTTTGCAGTTGCAGCATTAAAAAATGAGTTAAGGAAATTAACAGGAAATAGTGTGAATACTAAGTTTGCAAAACCATCAATCTTGGGGAAACCAGTTTTACAACCACACAGAAACCAATCAGTTGTTAGACAACCGACTGCGTTTAAGTCTGAACGACCTAAAATTTCAAAACCACGGTTTGCCTCCCAAGTTGATGTGAACAACGACTTGTCAAAACCAGTCACTACACATTATCTACCTAAGAGAAGAGAATCTGCCCATGCAAAACCTCATTACATGATTGCAACTAGCTCATCTAGGTATAGCTCAAATGACATAGTTCATAATCACTACCTGGAGGAGGCTAAGAAAAAGACACAAGAACACTCTAGGAACTCTAGAAATTTTTCTGACTCCAAACATTTTGTTTGCTCGACATGTCAGAAATGTGTCTTTAATGCAAATCATGATTCTTGTGTTACAAAATTCCTGAAAGAAGTCAACTCGCGTGCTAAGGTTCCATCCAATAAGACAACAAACAGAAACAAACCCGTAGAGCAAATAAGGGTTGCAACGAAACCAAAAAGACAGATCCCAAAAGGACATAGGTTTTCAATCAAAAAGACTACCACTGTGCATGAGAAAACAACAAGTCCTAGATCTTGTCTTAGGTGGCAACCAACGGGTAGAATTCTCAAGACTGTTTGTCTTAGATGGGTTCCAACCGGAAAGATATTCACCTCTAGCACAACAAAGGTTGACAGTGAACCCCCAAATGGTTCAAAAGAAGATATCACTAACCAATGTGAAAGCGAACAAGCTCTTGATGTTAGTGCAGGTACTCTCTTAAGTACAGGTACATCGTTCAATCCTACAGAGGAAGGACTCAGAGTTTGGTTGCGAAAAAGAAAGATATCTCAGAAAATAGGGCTTCAAGGAATTTTGATCTGATGATCACAAAATGACGTTTGAACACAGCAGTTCAAGCCTCGGTCGTTTACTTAATGTTCAAATGACGTTGATCGCCAGCGATCTAGCCTCGGTCTTCATGGCAATGACTTCTGACCATTAACCTTTCTAGAACTCGAAATTTCAAGACCACCATCAATGAACTGTCAAGTCGTAGCTCGGTTCACAAAAGTTGTTCCTTAGCAGTCAAAGACACTACCTCATGACAAGTGTTGGGAATGACTATTCCACCTATTATATTGCAATGCTGTGGGACAACACGGTAAATAAATACCAAAATCCAGAAAAGAAAATTTTCAAAAAAGAATCTTCTCGGACATGTACTTCTTGGAATCCGATAACATTTACGGTGCTTAGAATTAGAAATGTCGATTAACATTGACACGGGGGTGTTGTAAATGAAGTTCGTGCGAGAGTTTTTCTAATAGTTTCCAAATATGTCATTTCTAATTTCTAAATGGCTTATGTATGTGCAAAAGTGTCTGTACTATATAACCCGGACTTCAAATAAAGGAAGGTTTATTTATAACTTATCCTCCCTAACGATCGAAATTTAACGTTCTCGTCTTGAGCTTGTTCTTACAAGACATTCAATGTTTAGCTCAAGAAATAAGATAGTGTTCGTTTAAGTGCGCTTACCCCCCTTTACCGTTAGAAGAGAAGTCTCTAACATCTATTTTTTCAAAATAGTTGAACACTATTTTTTTCAAGGAATTTCTCGGATGAAATTCATAATCTTTCAAGAATTATGTGTTTCAACACTCCATCCCTCACAATGTTTTCATAATAGACAACAATTTTTTAATTGGTCTATTCTTGAGTGGGAGTTTTTCGAAAAAACAACGTTTAATTTTCTTGGATAACATCATCATTGACCATTTTATGTATCAAAACATTATCAAATTGTGTCCCAAAATATTCATGCGGATAATATTTTCTCCTACAGATTTTTCAAGGATACATATTTTTAATTCAACAAGGTATTTCAAAAAACTAAGTGTTTTATTATTTTAAATAAGAGGATGAAAATGTAATTAAAAACTATGAATCTATTCGGCTCAATGTGCTGAAGATAGGTTTTATGGTTCATCTATATACCACAAACTTCTTAATTTCACGACGAATCTGAAGTCTAAGCGTGGTTAGGCTAGGAATCAATCCTATGGATCCAACTAGAACGGAGGATCTAACCCAAGGTTATTCTAAGATAGAAATAGCAGTCCTTAGGTTGTGATTGGAGATGAATGCTTTTGGGAATAATGTCTGACTAAGATTGGAGCTAACACTGGAACAATCACATCAAGGTGTTTGTAATGAGTGTCCCTGGGTAACTTTGAAGGCTTTGAAGAATGAAAAATTAAATGCATGGATAAAGGGTCTAAAGAAGGAAGCCCTTCCAACTACTTAAGGCAGAAACGGGGTCAATACATATGCTGTCAGATTCACAGTTGGGATTGTGACATTGAAACGACCTTCACCATGGACCCAGTGATGCAAGCACAAACCCTTCTCAGCCATTCGGGTTTCTCTCAAACAGAAACTTGTTCATTTGTCACGGAGATACTCACGTTATCTATTGCATCTCACTTCGAGGATTGTTGATATTGATAGGTGGCAACTATGCTCCAGCCTCGAGTACTAAAACCAAAATGCACTGAATCGAGTCTAGAGCCAAGAGATCAATAAATCTCGTTAGCCATTCCCCATTTTCAACACTTGTAGAACACATCATCACGTTTACAAGTGTTTTCTAGAGTATTCGCAATATGCATTGTGATATTTTCCGGACACTCCGAGTTTGATACTAAAGTTATTCACATTGAGATGGAAAATATCCTGGCTTGTGCCAGCATAAAAAGCTCTTGGGAGGTGAATTGCGAGATTATATATGAATCAAATTGTGACAACTGGGGATAACGATTTGAGTCTAGTATGAATTGACGGTTGATGTAAAATTTGGATAAAACATAAACACTCTCGATGTGTTACAAAAAACTCTTTAACGAGTGACACGTCATTGATTTCAAATCAATTTTCTCGTTTATCACATAACGTAAACCTTGCAGGTAAACCTGGTGGTAACGGTAACCTCAATCCCATTTCAAATGCTTAATCTTCGAAGACATTTACTTTCTAGAAAGCTCATTGATTTTAACAAGACAAAGACTTCTGCAAAAAACTTGAAATAAAGCTTTCAGATAAGAATAGTAGAGCATGTTGGTCAAAGACACAAGATCGCAAGATGGCTTAGCGATCGCAAAAGCATGAAGGAACACGCTTACAACGAAGACAAAGACCAAAGAACACTCAGAGCTTAACGACAAAAGCAAATCTCATGATCTCTTGAAGGAGTGTCATCACTGAACTCACTTCGGGGGAGATTGTTTTAGCCTCAATTTTAATGAGTCAAATAAAGGAGCTTCCATTCCGTGTTCAAGACCTCATTCGGGGGAGTTTGTTAGCCTCGAATTTATTGAGTCGTACAGGAAGTTCGGTTCACTCTACGATTGGAGCTTCGGTTCCTTTAATTAGTTAGTGTTGTGATACGGATAATATAGGGATTCGGGCTCGATTAGTTAAGTCTAATATTGTATATGTTTTGGGTTTAATCCTAAGCAAAACCAGAGCCCCGGGTCTAGTTAAATATTCCCGCGCGGAAGTCACTTTTAGTGTCGGGGTTATTAAGGAACTTTTCCACTTGAAAAGTAAGTTGTTCAAATATCTAAGAACATATCTTTTCTCTTTTCTCTCATTTCTCTCTCTTCTTTCTCTCTCTAGAACAACTCTTTCTTTCTCATTTCTAGTTATAATTCGTGTATGATCGATTGTATGAAGTGAAGTGTTAACGGGATCCTACACTCTTAGATCCTTATGCACTTTTAGCTTATGTCAGCTTAAACTAAAACTAATACTCTACCTAAAACAACTTTTTATAATTATTTTAAATTTCAAGAACTTAATGAAAAAGTTCAATGAAAACAGACAGAATACTTAGCATGCTGATTTTTTTAGAAAGACAAATTACTAAATTAAGAGCTAAAAATAGATGACCTATTGAGCTTATTTCTAAAAAGTAATTTCAAATAGATGAAGAATGACCTAAAAGCTATTTGTATGCCAAAAATCAGGACCTAATTATTAAGATTACCCTCTGAAAATTGATGTTGAAAATGGCCTTTTCTCACTTTGTCTAACTGATGCAGTTGACATGTATATGACCACAATTTAATTCCTATTATGCAGACCAATTTAACACTCATAAAACTCAAAACTAAAACTAATAACACCTAATGCAAATACTAGAAATGATTTGAGATTATAATGCAAGCTAAACCTAACAGACTTGAACATATACTAAACCAACCTATGAAAACCTAAATAATTCTAATCTTAACTAAATAATCTAGCTTAAACAAACTTAATGATGAGAATTAAATCAAAGTCACAAGACCAAATGGCCACTAACAGTTTTACCTTATGGTTAAAACTGCTATGCCAAACACTCCTTTAAAAACCTTTAAACTTATCCTAGCTTATGAAAAAGAGATTTAGCATTCAAAACTCAAATACCAGATGACTAACAACTTTTAACAACCTTATTAAGCATTAATCAACAAGAAAATAAGCCAGAATCTATAAGCTACTTACTATGCTAAATATATTTTTTTGATTTTAAGTTTTTTAGTACAAAATGAAGAAAACTAAGATCTACTTTATGGATTTCAAAAACAGATAATCAAAAGCACTCAATTAACATAACAACACAATAATAAGTACTATTAAGCAACAAATAAGTTGTTTAAGCAATTTATATACTAGGAAAACTTAAGACAGAAAAGGAAAAAAAACTTACAATTACCTTAGCTTAACAAAGGATCAAATTGCTCAAAGAGCTATCAACAAGCTTTAGCTTATCACAAGAATAAGCTAGTTAAGTCCCATAAGCTCTTCCAGGTTTAGCTTATCATCCAAAAGCTCTAGATCCATATATCATAGGTATTTAGCTAATTTTAAAGGTTTAAATAGATTAATGATTAAATTTAGCTCAATTCCAAGCTTAGAGACTTGAGAAGAGCTTATGATCAGCTTATTAGAGGCTTAAGAACAATAACAACTTATTTAGTAAAGTTTTATATAAAAGAGAACTTGAGAAAGGTAAGAGTAAACTCGAATTCTATTAATGGGATGTTGATTACAATACTGAAAGGAAAATTACATTAAGCTAAAACATTTTTAAAGGACAATACAAAAGCTAAAATCTAATAAGCTAAAAAAATGAAAAAACTAGCTAGCTCCTGATGTGTGTGATGAAGCCTTGCTTTTATAGCCTTCAGAGGATGCTTCTAGGCCTTAAGTCACGCTCCTCTCTCCCTTGATCTTAGACTTTCATTCTTTCTCATCATTGGATCTCTAATAATCACCGTTGGATTAATTGGGGTGAGCACAGGGATTGCCAACGTGGCCCTCCGTGTGTCAGACGTTGTATGCTTCTTTTGTACTCATTTTAGTGAAAAAATCCAATGATTGGTGTGTTTCTTGTCAGACCCGCGTGTCATTCTTCTTGGGTTTTAACCAATTAAAACTTCTCATGATGTCTTCATTTGCCAGGGTGTACTTTGGTACTTGAATTAAAAGGCCACGTCCTCAATTTTTATTTACCCTTTGATTTGGATGCAGGGTAAATCGAAGACGATGGTGAATAGTAACAACCATTTTTCCCGCGCCATTTCTTTCTATAAGGATGCGTTTGATTTCTTTTGACCCGGGGTATTATTGGGCTCGGTTATAAAAAATGGACATAGGTCGGGTATTTATAAAAAGAATAATGGGCTAGTGTGTTTATATAAGAGATAACGACCGTTATCTCTTTTATATAAAAGAGATAACGGTGTTAGGGTTTTAAGGGTTATTTGTGAAATATGTTTAACAATGAGGGGCTGTTTTGGTAAGTTTTAGGTTTTGTCATTTAGTGAGTTGACTTTGGTTGACCAAGGGTTAACTGAAGTTGACTTTTGTTGACAATTGATGAATACTCCCGGCTCTTTTGCACTCTTTTCGATCCCGTGTTCGTGTTTGTCCGGTTTTTGACCGTTTTCTTGTGATATTTGCATTATCCGTACCTACACAATCACAAAGACAAAACAAGCAATATACAAGCATTTTAAGCACAATTTTGTCTTTTATGGGTCATTCTTGATATAAAACGGATATGTGATTTCTCACATATCAAAATTCCCTAAACTAAGCGATTGTGTGTCCTCACGCAATATTATATGCTTTAAAACCAAATACCTCAAAACTTCCCCAAACTAAATCTTTGAAAAGTAGCAAAGACTTTTGTGGTGAGAGTTTAGAAAATCACAAGCTTTAAAACACCCCATTTTCCCATTTTTAATATTTTTTTTTGAAACAAGTAAACGTAGAATATTTTGACTTTCATTATTTCCATAATTGTTAGGGATCATAGAACAAGATGCATTTCGATTCGAGGAATCGGCCCCAAATATGGAATAAAATTTCATCGTCCGACTTTTCACTTATCCAAACCAAGCTTAAAACGAAATCAAAACTAAATATCAGTAAAAATGCTAACACTGCTCATATTTGCAACTTGTGAACTTTTTACTCTCGACATTTATTATATCTTAAGTGAGTGTGCTATTTTGAATTTCAACCATGGATCAACGTTTTACAAAATACTATGCTTCACGTTCCACAAGAGAATATTGAGTTTGAAGGCGAGATCATCCCATGTAGCGACTTTCGTCTCGGCACATCCCAACCTTGCGGTTAAGTGACCAGGCTTTTGACACCCCACAGAGACTAGTATCGGGACTCACGGACCTTAGGTTTCAAAAACTCTTAGGTTTCCCGTATATGCATAGCTTTAAAATAGAATAGTCAAAGTTCAAAAGCATATTTGAATTTAACAAATAGAAATCTATTTATTAATTTAAACTTAATATTAAACATTTATGCAATTGTAACCCTCGACCTTTTAGAAGGCTGCAACATCGGTTGTGAGCCGGCAAGATGCAGCAAACTTTTATCAGTCTCGGATTTTTATTCTTACTATGAGCTTTCTTTAGAAGACTACCACATCGGTTGTGAGCCGGCAAGAGATAGTAAACTTTTATCAGCCCATAACTTTTATTATTGTTATATTTTTTATCATTTTATTTTATTTTTTTTAATTTTTTTTAATTTATTATTTTTTTTAAGGAAGACTTCTTTTTGAAAAATTCAAGTATAAGTTTGTACTAAGATGAAATTTTTTGCTATATATTACATAAATTTTTTTGATTTAAGTTTAATCTCCAAAAACAGCACGTATATTAATCCGGTTAAGAGCTTATGGGAGAAAAACTCATAAATTACATACATGAACTCTTAATATTTCCAACTAATCCTTGTTTAGCATCCCACTCATACTTAACTCTATCATTTTTCGTTCTTCGCGAATTTCCGCTAAGGCTTAGCCTAAAAGTTAAGGAACAAGCTAGAGCTCAACACGCTCGATCGAGTGAAAATTTATTCTTATCTCTTCCTACATGAAAGTCATAATTTGATTAAAAACATTATTTTATTTTTGAAAATTTTTTAAAATTTTTATATTTTTGAAATAATTTTGGTGGGGTGGGGAAAACGGGGGTATGTGAGAACAAACTGTGCAAAAAGTAGCAAGATCATATCGAAGATTTCACTACCCCATACTAAAATTAAACATTGTCCTCAATGTTTCCTAGCCTAAGACTTAAAAAACCCACCTAGAACTCAAAAAGTCTAATGCATAACCCAAACATGAAGAAAGTATCACAAAAATCTTTAGCCGTTTATTAAGTGTGCTAAAAGATAAATGTTAGTCGATAATAATCTTTAGGATATCGGATTTCCCCAAACTAATGGCAAGCAAAGGCTAGGAAGCTTGAGTGGAACGGGACAAAACATGAACACGAGTGTCTTCAAAAAAAATTTGGGTCAAATCCTGCAAACAATCACAAGTACAAACAACAACAAGAATCGGAAGAGTACAAGCCTCCTCACATCACAATAAGAATTAGAAGAAAATGGATAAGCATGGGGTGCCTCCCACGAAGCGCTTTGTTTTTGGTAACCGAGTCACATAGCTTGACTCGATCCCCGAATTCATTCGTCCTTAGAGAGAGTGTGGAGATCTTGGACTACCTTGGGTGGTAAGTCTCTCCATGTAGGTTAATGCTCGCCATATCACATCCCGCTATGACATTCACCTAAAGTTTGGGACCATCGGGTTGAGATAATCAATGGTTCATATGGAAAATCTTTTGGTGATGGTGAAAGGTCCTGAACATTGAGTTTTTTAGCTTTCCGAGATTATCTGTTAGTCGAGAGTTGAAGAGTAAAACTCCGTGCCCAACATTGAAAATGCGGTTTTTGATCTTTGTGTCGTGAAGCTTCTTCGCCCTCTCTTTATAAATCAAAGAATTTTCGTAAGCTTGATCACGAAGCTCATTAAGTTGAAGCTTACGGTGATCACCCGCGGTTTTAAGATCGAAGTTAGCATGTTTCAAAGCCCAATATGCTTTATGCTCTAACTCGATAGGTAATGGAATAGATTTACGTACATTAACTTGTAAGGCGTTCAACCAATCGGTTGCTTAAACTCGGTACGAAATGCCCACAAAAGCTTCATCTAATTTTGTCGACCGTGATGCATGTTTTCTACCAACCGTCCTTTCTAGAATACGTTTTAAACCTCGATTGGACACCTCCACTTGACCGCTCATTTGAGGGTGATAAGCGGTAGCAGACGATAGTGACCCATATTAGTAATCACTTTAGCAAACTAATTGTTACAAAAATGGGTCCTACGGTCGCTTATAATAGCTCTAGGTGTACCGATTCGGGCAAAAAGGGATTTCAAAAACTTAACTACAACTCTAGCATCATTTGTGGGGAGCGCCTTGGTTTCGACCCATTTTGAAAGATAATCACGGCTTCGAGATGTATTTATTCCCTGTGAAGCAGGAAATGTCCATGAAATCAAATACACCCATACATAAAGTTTTCACAAACTTAGATTAGCGTTTTGAGGGGCAATCTATCTCGTTGTGGAATTTTTGCCTTCTCTCTAAATCGTATCACTAAGATATTTGAATCATCGAAGTGGCATCTGTTATAGGGGTAGGCCAAAATAAACGATCAAATATCTTTTCGAGGCGGTGAGATTGGCACTATGATGGCCCCTGATGGGTCCTTCATGACAAGCTTTGAGGATTTCAAAGAGATTTCTTGTATTTGCACACACCTGTCGGAATGTTTTGATCCGCTCAAGTTATGAAAAAGATAAGGTTCGTCCTAGAAATATTGTTTAACATTTCCTTAAAAAAACTTCCTCTTTTGTTGAGTTGGACTTCCTTTGATGAATAAAAAATTCCCCGCATGTAATTTCATAGTCCGCAAACCATGATAGGTATTTTCACTAGAAATAACTCCAAGAGTTTCTAAAGGAAAATGTTCATTTATGTCTTTGTTTTCTAACACATCCTTATGAGGATTCTCAAGTCTAGATAAATGATCTGCCGCAAGGTTCTCACTTCCTTTTTTATCACGGATGGTGATATCAAATTCTTGTAGGAGAAGAACCCACTGGAGCAACCTCGGGCATCTAGCGTCATGTGTTATAAAGTACTTTAAAGCTGAGTGATCCGTATACACTATGCTTTTTGATAAGACAAGATATGGTCGAAACTTTTCAAAAGCATACACAACGGCAAGCATTTCCTTGGTAGTGTAATGAATTTGAGCTTCTATCATTGTCTTACTAGCATAATGTATAGGCTGAAAGTGCTTCATCTTTTGTTGTCCTAAAACCGCACCAATCGCGAAATCACTTGCATCACACATGAGTTCGAAAGGTAGGTTCCAATCCGGGACAACTAAGATTGGAGCTTCGGTAAGCTTCTTTTTAAGAGTCTGAAAAGCATCAATACAATCCTTAGAAAACACAAACGGTGTTTCCTTCTCAAGAAGGTGAGTCATTGGTCTAGCAATTTTAGAAAAGTCTTGGATAAATCGGCGGTAAAATCCTGCATGACCTAAGAAACTCCTAACACCTTTAACGGTAGTCGGGTGAGGTAGCTTAGCGATAACATCGACTTTAGCACGATCAACCTCAATTCCCGATTTTGAAATTTTATGCCCTAACACAATTCCTTCTCTACACATAAAGTGGCACTTCTCCCAATTAAGAACTAAATTCGTGTCTTCACATTGTTTTAGCATCTTTTCTAAATTGGAGAGGCAACGAATCAAAAAAACTATCCACTTAACCGAGAAATCATCCATAAATACTTCCATAGTCTTTTCGATCATATCATGGAATATGGCCATCATACACCGTCGAAAAGTACCGGGAGCATTACACAAGCCAAAGGGCATGCGACGGTACGCGAAAGTTCCATACGGGCATGTGAAAGTAGTTTTCTTCTGGTCTTTGGGATCTATTGGTATTTGGAAATACCCTGAAAATCCATCTAGAAAACAATAGAACTCATTCCCAGCTAATCTTTCTATCATCTGATCCATAAACGGCAATGGAAAATGATCTTTTCAAGTCGCTTCATTTAATTTCCTATAGTCGATACAAACTCTCCACCCGGTAACTAAACGTGTCGAAATTAATTCATTATCTTCATTAGCAACAACGGTTATTCCACCTTTCTTTGGAACACAATGCACTGGACTAACCCATAGGCTGTCAGAGATTGGATAAATCATTCCGGCATCAAGAAGTTTTAGGACCTCCTTTTTGATTACCTCATGAATTTTTAGGTTAACCCGTCTCTGACTTTTAACTGTAGGTTTGTAATCATCCTCCATCAAAATTTTGTGTGTAAAAAACGAGGGTCGATACCCTTGATGTCGGTGATTTTCCAAGCAATGGCCCTTTTATGAGATTTGAGCACCTTTAAGAGAGCATCTTTTCATCATTTTTTAAACCTTTCGCAATAATTACTGGTAACTTGTTGTTTTCTTCCAAGAAAGCATATTCTAAGTGGGACGGTAAATCTTTTAACTCTAATTCCGGAGGCTCTTTAATTGAAGATTTTGCCTCGGTCACTTCACTTTGTTTAAGGTCCATCGGAGGAAGTTGAAAAGGGTCATTATTTAACAATTTTTCGATCAAACAAATATCTTCCTCCGAATTGCAATCGGCATGATCAATTTCTGGTGAAATCGAATCATCCTTAAGATAAGCTTCGATTTCTTCCAAAATGAATTTGGAAGTAAACGGCTCAGACGTCGGGGTGGGATTGCCACCCGAAGAATTAGGAAATCCTAGCAATTCCGGAGCATACTCCTCACAAACTACATCAATAATGTCAATTCAGTTTACCAAAAGTGACAACTTCGTTATCAACCTGAAGGGTTATTTCTTCTCCATAAACATCAATTAAAGCACGACCGGTCCTCAAAAAGGATCTCCCAAGTATAAGAGGTACTCG
>BQNB010150564.1:0-16016 GCA_026074375.1 Tanacetum coccineum
ATTTTAAAACATTTAATAAATTGTTAAACCACGTAAAACTCGACGTTAGACACGGTTTTTACAAAAACTCAGGGAAAGCCATAAAACGCTAAAATAAATATAATCTCGCTCTCAGAGCAAAACATAAATTCTTAAACTTTTCTCAAACACTTTAAATGAATAGAAACTTAAATCACGGCTTGTAATCACCCAATAAATGGAAATTTTCACCAAACCGACTAAAAACATATCAACTATATCCAACTATATAGTAAAATAATTATCATGGCTCGAGGTAAATATTGACCTGAAACTCGGGTTGTTACATTATGAGTTTTCCATCCATAATTATCTTTATTGATTCTTGCGTTTATCTTCATGAGCGGCATAAGCACGTCATGTCTTCGCCTAGTCCATGAATAAAACTACGTTATAATGATTGACTTTCCACCCCCTTGGTTTTAGATACATGGTTTCGTTAATAGCCTATTACTGTCAGTGTAACCCTAGGATTGTGGTTGTATTGTGGGTGGTCTACAGATCCTATTAATCCTGTTATATAACCAATTAACGTGGGATTAACAGTGTACTTGAGAGTGAGGGTATTAATAACCACTAACCCTGTGTAGGGAGCTAACCCTGTTACTGCGCCTATATCATATAATATAACTTAAACAGCACGGAAACTACTCTTTTAGAGAGGTTCATAATCTTCGTATAGGTATTAACTAGGTTACTTTTTTGGCGGATAGGTTGGGAATACAATCACTATGACCTGGTTGTCTTAACCTTATTTTTTTTTTTTTACTTAGTGACTTTCCCGAGGGATCGGAATCGCAGGAATTAAAGGGCAGACTAAAGATATCTATTCAGGTCTGTCGACTTTCGAAACTACTAATGAAACCATGGTGTAACATTGCATAGGAAAACATAGCTATAACGTTAGTAATGAATTGGCTAGGTTAGCACTCTTCTCTCCCTGATTACTTCTATCTCTTTTAATTTTCGCAATTTACTTTCCTGTAAGTTACAAATCAATCTTAAACCTTTCTCGAAACGTGACAATTCAAATTATGACTAATTGACACTTAGCTCTTGGGATGACCTCGGATTTACCATCTCTACACTACTCACGATCGGGTTCTCTGCCCATTAGTACGTTTGTCAGGTGAATCGAGTTATATAAATTTAAAACTTGGTAAAAATATATTAAAAATAAAATACGCATCAAGTTTTTGGCGTTGCTGCCGGGGAGCTAAAAATTAGTATTAATTTGATTTCTTTTAATTATTTCAAATTCTTTATCTAACTTCTAAATCTTACAGATAACATCATGGATGGGATCAACATCGACGATCTCACCATAGAGCAATATCTTAGGCTTACACAAGAAAACCAAACACCTAGCATTGTAAAGAAGGTTGACGACGTGACCATTGCCGAATATATAGAATACGAGGAAAGGTTAAAAAGGCAATGCAGTAGAAATTATCGATCCTACTTTCCAACCTATTCTGACCATAGCACTTTGTTAGGTTTAAGAAAAAGACTCAGTCACCCCGTGTATTTTACAGTTTATCGTAGCTCGTAGTTTATTGTTAATCGTATGACATACGATATTAAGCCGGGTATAAACCCACATGTGTAAGCCCATACCAAGGCTATTGGGCTGGTTTTGTAAGAACTATAAATACCTTTTCCATCCTATGGAAGAGGTGGTTGGTCATTTCATAACACAAGCATTCACTTTCTCTCATTATAACTTTTCTCTCTAGTCTTTTTCTCTTTAGGAATCGGCCAATCCATTAATCTACCATTGTGTTATGATTTCCAATATCCTACAATTGGTATCAGAGCTCATGGGATGATTAGATCATGCGTATATGCATTTTGTTGCTTGGTTTAGATTAAAAAGTATACTTTTTAAGGTTTATGGTTTGTTTGCTCTTTTCTTTTAGGTTTTGATCTTTATTGTGTTAAAGCTTAGGTGTTTAGAGTATTTATATCATTGTAGTACTCAGTTTGGTAGAAGAAATCAAGCAAAAACGTTCAAAAGGGTGATTTTTAAGTGTTTTTAGATGAAAAAGTACTTTTTTCTAGCTGACGGTTTGCTATTCTATTTATTTGTTCTCCGCCACGATTTGTCAAAAAAGTACTATAGAGAGCGGTTTATCAGATCGTACAGTATGGTGATTTGTCTTATATTAACAGTGGTTTGTCTTATTCTACAACGGTTTGTCAGATAAGATAGTGACAGCGGTTTGTCTTTTAGTGATATCAGTTTGGATAGACAACGGTTTACAGGTTTTGAAAATTTATACTTTTCATAGCGGTTTACGAAACAAACCTCTGGCGGTTTAGTGTTTTTCTTCATAGCAGTTTATTATTTTATTAATCATAGTGGTTTGCTAGTAGCGGTTTACAGGTGTTTGAAGATTTATTCCTTTCATAGCGGTTTAGGAAGCAACACTATAGCGGTTTGGTTTTCTGGCAGCGGTTTGGTGTAATTTTTCTAGACAGCGGTTTACCTTTGATTAGTTTAATTAGACAGCGGTTTATCCATAGCGGTTTGTGACAGGTTTTTGAAGATTTTTCTTTGTAGAGGTTTACTAAATTAGACTATAACGGTTTGACAAGCTGGCAGCAGTTTGATAATTTGACAGCGGTTTGGTAACCTTGGCAGCGGTTTGAGCTACTGTTTGACACTTGGAAAATTTTCAAACTTTGGACTTAACCAATCTAAAACAACAAAACACTTAATTAAACTTCACCACTTTTAACATACACTCACTAATCATTGAACGATCAACTCATATCATTTCACAATCACTTAAGATGGCTAATCTTTCTGAAGATATCCAAAGTGCCGGTTCTGATACCCGCCCACCAATGCTCGATAGGTCTGATTTTGAGTCTTGGCAACAACGTATTCATTTGTATTGTATAGGAAAACATAATAGGGAGAACATAATCAAGTCTATTGATGAAGGACCATTTAAGATGGGAAAGTTCTGAGAAACACTTGCTGAAGGTGTACTTCATCTTGGTCCAGAACAGGATAGAGTCTTTGCAGACCTTACACCAGAAGAAAAGGATACGTTTAAAGCTGACATTCGTGCAACAAATATCCTACCTTAAGGTTTACCAAAAGACATCTACACACTCATCAATCATTACACTTATGCAAAATACATTTGGGATAATGTGAAGATGCTCCTAAAATGTTCTGATTTAACAAAAGATGAACGTGAATAACAATTATACGATGAGTTTGAACACTTCTGTCAGAACAAAGGAGAAACCATTCACGAATACTATGTCTGGTTTACAAAGCTCATTAATGATATGAGAAACATTAAGATAACTATGCCTAAAATGCAGCTTAACTCAAAGTTTGTAAACAACATGTTGCCTGAATGGGGTAGATTCGTGACTGTAGTGAAACTGAACAAAGGATTGAAAACATCTAACTATGATCAGTTGTACTCTTACCTAAAGCAACATGAGGCACATGCTAATGAGAACAAGATGATGTTGGATCATTACAATCAACTACAAAAAAAAATAAAAAAAATGGCGAATATGTATGTCAGGTGCCAGCCCCCTTAGCTCCTGGCAGGCCCCCTTATCAATTATGGGGCCACCTGTCTGATTCAGCAGATTTTCAGAAACTTTGAAAATTCATATAAAATCAACCGTAAGTCCGTAGAAGTCGTGCCACCCGTCATTTTAAAGATAATTGAGTCTACTTTCGTTTAAAAATACTTCCAAGTATTTATTCCAAACTTAAGTAAATCAAAAATGCAAAATACTACATAGTGGTCAAAAATTTGTGTGTCGTTTTGACGTAAAACTTGTATTTTACCTTTTCCTTCGAGTCGGGCATTTCTAGTTGGTAAACCTTTGAAAATGATGTAATTAACTTTTCAAAAATATTAAAATTGGTTAGTTTTTGAAATGGGGAGGAAACTAATTCGTTTTCAAACAAAACCGAGCTAAGTATACATTGTTGTATCTAATACACAAAACGACGACAAGTACTTTTATGTGTTATGCTATATGATTATGTGCACTTCTTTGTGTCTTAATTTTGTTAATAGAAAATATTAAATGATCGTTGCTATTTGAAATTTAGCTAATTGAATATCTAAGCACATGTGTCATGTACACTATTCGTTTGTAGCTAGTTTTTCGGATTATGCCTAACTAGAACTTATGCTAGATTTCTTGCATTATAAGATGGCGAAATCATTCTTGCATCGCATATAGGCATAGATCACTTAATCTACCAAATGTTACATAAACATCTTGTAAATCTTTTCGAGTATGGGAATATACTTAGGAATAAGAGTTCAATAACTTATCAAGTATATTATTAAATGTGTTAAAACTAGTCACCTAAATATTTCCAATGATTTAATCTATTTTCAACAACACGTTTAAATATTTTCAACAACTTACCTTGTTTGACCTTGGGTTGTTCAAACAAATGAAAATGGGTCATTTTAATATATTAGTATTTAAGTAAAAGAAAATGTATTTTCGAACTATGCGTGTGTTTTCAACTTACACACATCTAATTTATTTTATATTGCATTTTACAGGAGTTGCTGTTTGTTTTATATAATAAATACTTATGATTTGGTCGAAAAGTGTGTACATTGTAGGTAACAATAAATAGTCTTTCACATAAATATTTTTTTTTTTTTTTTTTTTTTTTTTTTTTTTTTTTTTTTTTTTTTATTTTTTTTTTTTTTTTTTTTTTTTTTTATTTTAACAAAAATTATATAACAATCATGAAGCAATAAGTTAGCTTTTCATCATTCATTAACCTTACTCTCACAAATAATCTTAGAATTAATGGAACACACTATTAAAATATTTATTTTCTTTTAAATGAGTGTTCGTGAGGGTCAAGAAAGATCTCGAGTATATATCGATTCATTATTCAAATTATGGTTGATATATTTATCGAATCTAATTGCCAAATTTTTGAGTATGGACATGAAATTGGATTCTTATTTGTTTAGCTTCAAGACTATATCAATATATAACAAAAGATATTATCTTGGATCTACATACTCAATCACACTAGATTGATATGAAAATAATTACATCCTTTTCTAGATGAAAAGAATATGCATCGGATCATAACTCACACTTGTGTTGATGATGCCATATTGAGTCTACTTGTCCAATGGTTGTGTTTCATTTTATTACACTAATATGTTTAATACATGCATAAAATACACAATGAATTAGGACTGACGACTTGGATGTTTCTTCTGAAATATTCAAGCAATTTACATTGCAATGCAATTGGTAAATGTGTCATTTCCAAAAAAACCAAACACGAGCAAACTAACAACATATGTAAACTTTGCTCATACAACATAAAAGCACAACTCAAAGCTAAAATTCACTTTTAACTAAATTCTCAAATAAGAATAATATTCTTGTTTATTCACCTAGGATAACATGATGTTTGGGAAACATTATGTTTAATGATTTTATGGACTTATCGTATTAAACGATTGATAAAGGATAATATATATCCTATGCATTTTATTTTCTTCGTAGCATAAATGGTTGTGTTACAAGAAAATACACTACATATAATTTGAAAAATATAAGTTATTAGAATTGAAAAATAACCTATCAAAATATGTGTCAATGCATAAACAAGTAAAAATACATTTATTCAAATACTTATTTAATTATAATATACAACATTAATAAGAATAATAATTTTAGAAAAGCATATTTGTTTAAAAAATAAAATATGTTTCTTTTCAATTATTTATCATTAAAGAATCACAAACTCAATTAAGATACATAATATTGATGAGATTCATTTCACATAACATAAAATGGAGAATTCTTAAAACACTCTCAATATAATATATTTGTCATTGTTACAAATAAGCACATCTCTTGGGTTTTGAAAAACCAAACACGTTAAATATCACATGTGACAACTACACATGTAAGATGACTAAATACAAGACATTCATTCAATCAAGCAATATGTAATCAAAACCAAACAACCTATAGATCTTGAACAAAAGATTAAAACATCTTTCTTACGCTTATTTTAGAATTCCACACATCTTGATTAGGATTATGCGAATCAGAATTAAAGTATGTTAGTTAAGTCATGTTAGGCCCTCTATGAAAAGATAATACAAATTTTATCTTTGCTACACTTCATTAGGTAAATATAAGAGAACTATTTTGTCTAACATGAGAATGACTACTAAAGAATCTATTGCACTAGAAATTCAATTTAATCTAATGGTTGAATGCTTCTAAAAGTAAAGTTGGGTTCGGTGTATAACCCATAAAAATGGTCGTGTTTAGCCTGAATTGAGCACCACTAGTGATAGTCTCATATTCATTCTCTAATTTGATTAAATGGATCTTCCTAAATATGCCTAATGATAGTCTACATAGATAGACTTTGTATCTCATTAGGAGTACACATTAAGCATGTAGAAATTAGGCTTCTCCTTAGTCAGTCTAGACATAATGCACCTCACATATGTGCTTAAATGTTTCAAGATGATTACGTGTTCACATGTAATGCAATTATATGTCCTCATAATCTTAATTCTCAACGTTTAATTGCTTAGATATTAAATGCATATCCACTATAAAGGCATTTGTCTTTTTCTAGCAATTTAGATAAAATATTTCTTAGTTTATCTAAATGACACATGCTCCTAAATGCTAAATGCTAACAAGTATAACACTCCCCCAAGTAGGTTTGACAACTTAAATATTTCATCCAAAATATTCAAGCATCTTTAACCTGCGATCGCAAACGTTAAAGGTCATATCCGAAAGCTCATATTCAAGCCTTTTAACAACACATGTTAAAATGCTCTTCTTAAAGCTAAAAGCTTACATCAAACTTCGTGTGATAAAGGTCTTACGAGTTTCTACATAAGTGATTCGTAGCATCTTTAATATGCACCTTAAGACTAAGTACTTTCACGTCCGTTAGTCTTTTCCATTCCCTTAGGAATGTCACGATGGTTTATCGTCATGCTCATCTCATAAACAATGAGGATTGAACATTATCCATCGATCTTAGGATAGAAAACTCATCATAATTTGTCATCATTTTCTTCGCGACAATGTCCAAAAGGAAATATCTTCATCGAAAAAGTTTCTTCGGAAGACAACATCACCGGCATCCTCACTAAACCACTCAAACGTGAACCTTTTTAAGTCTAGGTCTAGGAATGATGAAACAAATCTCATAAACATGCCATTCTCATTTTAACAGTCTTGTTACTATTAGATACATTCTGATAAATCTCGACAACTTAATCATTTCATCCGAAATGTTTAAGCATTTTTAATTCGCGAAATGCAACTAATTTGATCCATGGATCCGCTTGAGTCAATGTTCAAGGGATGTCATTGTTTAGATGGGATTGATTGAATCAAGACTTCACTTAGGATGATGCAAGCTCGCCTCTTTGATTGAAGAGCTGAAGTGTAGTAAAAGTCTCGTCTAGGAGTCCACCTTTTTGTTTCGACAAAAGGGGGAGAAGAAGTGTAAACAAGTAACTTATACATTTTACTATGAGTTATAGTTTCCATATTTTGCCATCATCAAAAAGGGGGAGATTGTTGGTAGAAATATTACGATATTTAATCTATAAATTCTCTTCATGTTTTGGTGATGACAAACATGTAACTTATAACACATAACGTAAAGTGCTTAAGTTACTCGTAATCACAAATCATCAATTCATACGTCAACATCTTTCGACGTCTCAAGCTTTCTTCAACAACAAATTTAAGTTCGCACCCGACGTATATCACTAAAGGTATGAACAAACAAACTTTAATTTGTTGAATAATCAAAGAAATTTTTTATTTTTCCAAACCTTACATTTTTTTATAAAATGGGACAAACATTTTTAAAACATATACAAAATATTCTTGTATTTATAAGAAATGTTTTATTCAAAATAAAATTTTTGAATAAAAATTTTCTACCCAAAAACGGCTAGAAAGTTCCAGAAAAACCTTCCCCGTAAAAGGACAAAAAATGGAGCGTTTGAAAAATGGGCGGCCCCCTTAATTAATTAAGGGGACCAACCATAATTAAGGGGACCGCCCTTGTATAATTAAGGGGACCGCCCAAATAAAAAAATAATATTTTTTCCTATAAATAGTAGACTGTTTCCACATATTTTCTCACCTCTTTGCACATAGTTTTCTCAGATCTAAAACCTCATTTCAAACCCTCTTCTTTGATCACTTAACTTATTATAAGTATGTTTAAAATGTGATCCAATCATCCATTCATTCAAGTGCAAGAGAAGAACTCTCGTTATCGTCAAGATACGAAGTTATGTAGTTAGTGCATTCGTGACATGTTTTACATTCACAATGTATAGATCGAGTCTATGTATTCCAATCTTGTGAGTATAGTTAGATCGTGGTGATCTTTGTATGTAGTGTTAGAGTGGTGTGATCTAAGTAGTGTGAGGTTGTGAAGTAGTGAAGTAGTATGGTGAAGAATACTAAGGCGTGAAGAAGTTGTGTAGTTGTGAAGTTGTGAAAGTAGTTGTGAAGTTGTGTTGTGAAGTCGTGAAAGTAGTGAAGAAGTTGTGAAGTCGTGATAGATTGGTTCTAGCTAAGATTAGAACTCGACATCTAGCTTAGTGTCGGAAATTGATATAAGCGAAAGTTGTGTACGGTTTTCTCCGCCTAAAGGGAGCTTGTTGACTAGTGAAGTAACTCTCGAGTTGGGTACTCGAGGAGTGGAGTAGGGCGAAGAGGTGCTTCGTGACCGAACCACTATAAATCATCGTGTCCGGTTTGCATTTCCTCTTACTTATCTCTTTACTTTTATGCTCGCATTTATCGCTTTATATTTATACTTGCAATTGTGTGATGTGTTGATTATATAGTTTTAATTATGTTTATGTCATGAATAAATGTGAATATTGTGTGTTGGTTTGTATTGTTGTAAATCGATGTATTACTATGTGTATATAACTCGTATGAACACTCATCATATTGTGTCACGCTTGATCGATAATTTGATACGAAACATTTTAAGATTTTAAATGGAAACGTATTCAACCCCCCCCTCTAAGATTTCCATAATGTTATTCCAGTTTCTTTGGTTTCCTCTAATACTATGTGTGTTCAGCCTATTTTGATTACCTTATTTAACAGTTGTTTTCTTAGGAGATTTTACTTGCTCTTTAGATTTAACAAACTTTATTTTAGCAAAACTAGACTTAACTGTTTTCTTCTCTTTCTTAGCCTGAGGCGCATCTTCTTCCTCACTATCAGACACCCAATCCTCAATAATTAGAGCACCATTATTCTTCTTGACAACCTTAGGTTTGTCTACACTAGCCTTAGCTTCACTAGTCTCAACTACATGCTTCTTAACTGTAGGATCACTAACTATAGGCTCATTTACAAACTCTTCTATACCAGAGAATGACAAATCATGTTTTGGAGGAAAAAAGTTTCCTTTATAGGGAGGTGGAACAGCATTATACCCTAAACTTGTTTTGCACTTATCAACTATCTGACAGTCTATTAGTTTGCTTAAGCTTTTAGATGAATTCTCATATTTTTCTATTGTTAGCTGAATTTCATCTTTTTGTTTTTGAGCCAGTTCCAACTTCCTTCTAAGCTCTGTAATGGCTACTTCTTTTAAATAATTCTCACGTTTTAAGAGCTTGATATCTTCTTCATAAACAGACTCATTTTTCTTATAAACTAGAAGTCTTGCTTCTACAGACTCTAAACCTGTTTTATAAGTAATAACATTTATCTTAGATGTCCTTAAGTCTTTTAACAGTTTCTCATTTTGTTCTTTAAGAATTTTAACATTTTCCAAACAAGATGATGAACAGTTTAAATCAGTAGATACCTTAGAGTTTGAACTTGTAGAAGAGTAAGCCAAAAGTGCAAAGTTAGTTGGACTTTCTTCTGCTTGATCACTCCAATCATAATTACCAAGACCATCACATAAGATCAAAGCATTAGAAGTAGTTGTCTCCATTGGCACAACCCTTCTTGTGTTCTCCTAATTCCTGTTTTCTTGGTTCATTGGAGCCCTGCACTCCCTTGCAAAGTGTCCCCTTTTGTGGCAGTTGTAACACCATGAGCAGTATTAACTGCTCCATTTGTATTGCTGGTGCTGTTTGAGGACACACATGCTATGTTTTATGTGTTTGTGCTTGAGCTTGATGTCCTTTTGACTTCTGGTTCATAGATCTTCAGATTGTTATAAAGATCATTCAAGCTTAAAGTATCTATCTCAGGCTTGTTCCTCCACACAATGGTATGTGTGTTCCATTCTGGTGATAGACTTCTTAAGAACTTCTGATTCGCATCTTCTTGTGAGATATTTTCACATGAATCTCCAACTGACTAATAAGCTTTTGAAGCCTATCAAAGGTTTGATCTAAGACCTTTAAGCTAGATGTAGTAAAATTTTCATACTGCTGCTTTAGAAGATTCCTCTGGGTCTTTTTAGTAGCAGCATTCCTCCAAACTTCTTCTCAATAGCCTGCAGTAATGACTTGGCATCTTTGATGGAGTTAAACTTCAATTGATGTTCATTAGGGATGCCCATCAATAAAGTGCATCTTGCCTTCAGCTCTAACCTCCTTTGTGCCTTTTATTTAGCAGTTGAAGGAGCAATTATAGTCTCAACACCCTCAATAAGTTTTATTATTGGAGGTGCATTACCATTCTCTATGACTTCCCATAGAGAATAATCAACCATCTGGATGTACTGTAACATCCTCATCCTCCAAAGCTCATACTCACCTGGTTTGAGCATAGGCACTTTTGATGGAGCAACCATATGTACTGAGTCTTGATCCATGTCTTCTTAGCAAAGTTTCTCAAAGCAACAAGCTCTGATACCACTTATTGATCCCACTTCAATGGATCTTGAATTCCTTAGCTTGTGTAAGGTTTAGTTATGCAAGATAAATCCTACACAACTATGAAAGAAACTTTGTTTGATAATACTAAAGATTATGCGGAATCTAATCTTTAATATAAGAAGAATTCTTCAATGAAACAGTAATTCTAATGAACACACAGATTAACAAACAAAAGCTTGAATATATTAATACGAATACTCTAACTAGTATTAGGGTTACAAAACCTTGAAGCTATAACAACTCTATGAATGACTCATTTTTTGATACCTGGAATTCTATATCCTAGGACCTCCTTTTATACACCAAGGAGTCCTAATGGGATTACAATATTTTCCTAAGTTATCATGATCTTTTAAACAAATAACTTATATGTATCTTTTACAAAAATATCTCATACATATCACATAAGCAATCTTTATCTTTTCTCTGAGCTGTCTTTATCCTTTCAGCAGTTGTAATCTTTCAGCAGTTGTAACTTTGTACCAGCAGCATTAACTCTGAACACTAGCAGTAGTAACTTACACACTAGCAGCATTAACTGTGTACAAGCAGTAGTAACTACTTAGATTATTTTCTTCAATCTTCACCACCAGTACTAACTTTACTCTAGCAGTACTAACATATACTAGCAGTAGTAACTAGCAGTATTAATATATACTACCAGTACTAAGTTACACTGGCAGTACTAAGTTGCACTAGCAGTAGTAACTAAGTTACACTAGCAGTACTAACTACTTAGAATATTTTTCATTAGAGTTAATGAACAGCACTAACTTTATGCTAGCAGTAGTAACACACACCTGAGCAGCAGTAACTCTAAGATCATCAAGAAGTCTTTTAATCCCAACATATATGTAACGTGTCCATTAAGTAGCTTATAAGTAGTTCTTTTAAGGAATAAATAAGCAATCCCAAACACGGTCTAAAAATGTTTATGTGGTAGATAAGCGCAAAAATAAGAAATCCGAAACACAATTTTATTGTATTTTTAGAACAAATACAATGGCTAATATGAGATATGCTAATTTGCTAAATGTATTAAATGATGACATTAAATCTTTATTTATAAAGCTGGAAGGGTATTCTGGACCTTTCACAAAACAAATTAACCCTTTAAAATACAAAATACCTGTCACTTTATACTCAAAACCCTAACCACCCCTCTCTTCTCTCTTTCCTATAAACATAGATCTACTTTTTCCTATCTTTTTCTCAGCTACCATTAATCAAAATAACACCAAATCTTATATTTGCATTTCGAAAAAAGTAACAAGATCTAAACAAATGCATCTTCATTTCAAGACTATAACACTAACGATCTGTCGCTCTTGATTCGCCGAATAAAATAACACCAACAATCTGTATTTGGTAGAGAACAGCGGCAGCGGTTGGAGGAGGATGAAGACGTCAGTGGCGACTGGGACAACAGCGGTTGAACGAGGGGATGTACGATGGTTGTGCAAGGTTAAACCTGATTGTGCTTTGTATGGGATCGCTCAATCGGGTTCATGTTTAGACGAGGTGTTTAAATTTCGTCTTTCCGTACTTGACTCGAAAGGTTAGTGCATATTAAAACTTAAAACGACATGAATTTTTTTTGGAAAAGATTATAATGATAAATGAATAATCAATATCCAATCAAACCTGCTATCGCAGAGAGTACATCATCTTTGACCATTTCTGTTAAACAACCCATTAAATTCTTTGTTCATTCCACCATTAAACCTATCTTGTAATTATAATACAACGATAAATCAAGAAATCGAGATAAACAAACCAAACATTAGATCTTCATAAACATGGCTGATACCTAAAGGTATCAGCCGATAGTCATTGTAAAAATACACACGGTTTGATATATGAACGATTAAAGTAAAGAAAACTCGATCGAAAGCGTATTCAGTTGCGCGAAGATTACAAGAGTTTTCCTATGATCTTAAGGCTCTTTTCTGACCTTCTATGCTCTTCTAATTGTTTCTTGGTCGACTTGGTGGTTTAGGGATTCACTTGCATACCTAAAATTGAGTTTTGGGTCGTCTATATATAGGGTCTGATAGTCGGTTCGATACGCCGTATCCACCGATGTGGGATACGGCGTATTGGGCTTTTCTTGGAGTAAGGACCACGTTTGATATCTTCCAGAATCTTCGTATATAGTAAGACATGGATACGGCGTATAGAGGATTCTGGATACGGCGTATTAGTCTTTATATCTTCGTGGTTTCTTGTGAAGTGTAGGCACAGATACGCCGTATCTTCTTGATGGATACGGCGTATTGATGTAAAACCAATTAATTCTCTATCGTTTGCCATAGTATTATATAACGAGCGTACAATGATGTGTGATACGGCATATGCTTCAAGCCAGGCAATGGTCTTTTGATTCGTCAAAGTCTTAGATACGTCGTATAGGTCTAGAATAATACGGCGTATTTGCTGTCATATCAGTAGACTTTCTCGAACTCTTCATTTATGCTCCAAAATGCGTGCCTTTTAGCATAACTTCACGAAGTACTCCATAATTACTGCAATTCTCAAATATAAATGATTAAGTAACAATTCTTTGCAACAACTATACAAAATGGGTTAATAACATGGAATAAATGATGCTATAAAATAGACGTTATTTAATGTAATCATATATCCCCCACTTGAATCCTACTTGTCCTCAAGTAGCCTTTAGAAGTTTACAAAAATATATCCCTAAGGATATTTTCTGTTAAAGCATTTATTCGATCTATTACAATTACACAACCAAACACCTCACGAAATAGGAAGATGAAAACACTCAAATCACTCAACTAATCTATGTGGTAACATGTAACTAATTCGCTCAATTACTCGGTCATGACGAGTATTCTATCATAAGCTTGGCAAGGATACACATCTCCACCACTAAAGCCAAGGAGTAACAAGTTTATAAAGGTAAATATGGGTTTTTGTATGGAAAGGCGTACGGTTTGATCATTCTACAATCTTTCACCAGAAGTACCACTCCAACAAGGCAGCTGAAGCACACATACACACCCAGAACGCCGGGATAGACATGAGTGTTCGATCACATCCCCATTCGAATTTAACCAACGGTTAGGATGAAGAATGATATAGGGTAGGAACCTTCTAACTTTCACCAAAAGTCATAAACCAACAAGGTACAAGACATGCATACATGGCCGGAACGCCGGAATAGACATGCATGTTCGTATGGCTCCTCATTCGCGTAAAACCAGAGGTTAATCATTAGGTGAGAGGTGAATTAAAACATTTGATTGTTAAATAAAAATCAAGAAACAAATAGATTAAGGCTTAAAGTACAAGTTGCTAGACACTTATTTTCCCGACCGTTATTATGACAAAGACACAACTATTTACAATGTCTTGATCATAGATCAAAAACAACAACCTAAGTTGGCGTTCCCATAACGGTCAACTTCCCAATCATTACATACTCTACAAGGTAAGTGGCGATATCTTCCACTTTGTACAATACTCTACATCGTTGATTTTTGTCGACGTATCAACGAATAATCGATCCTTTGTATAATTCCTTCGGTAATGCTCTTTCGCGAAACGATTATCTTCAAACTTTCTTTCAATCTCATTTTTTCTTGCAATTTTTCTCATTTTTTATATATATATTTTTTACTAATTAAACTTCAAATATCGGTGTAGTTTCACCATCTTCACAATCATAATAATTCCAGATAATTCTTTCGGTAATTTCTTCGTTCTTCGGATTCACCATTAATTGTGAATGTAGTAAAATCACATGTCCTTCGATAATTCCTTCATTCTTTGGACGTACCATTAATTGCGATGGTAGTAAAAATACATGAGTTTTGACTATAATATATACATTCCCATTTGCGATGTGCAAATTTCTTCCAACCGTACCAAAATAGACACAAGACTCGAGAAATACAAACTTTACACTTTAAGAAACTAGCAACTGTAAATAAACTTAATCTAACAGGGTAGGCTAAGGTGTAAAGGTGTAACGAAATAAATAATTGGTGTAGTTCCTAAATGATTGGCTCTACGGGTTGTTCTAGGGGTATCTTACTCTTAAAGTAAGAGTAAACAAAGAGTTTATATGGGGGTTAACTAACTAGTGTAGTTAGTTAATAAGCAACATGTAAAGGCGTTTTGGGTGTAATCCTAAAATTTACCAATTTAAACAAGTTACTCCATCTAAATCCATAGTATTTATCACTACGGTCTCGAATAGATATACCAAGTGAATTTCTAAAGTCTACAACATCACTGGCTCACTCATATTTTTGTGGAATTTGGGTAAACATTTGGCAACAGATAAGGTTAAATCCTCACTAAGGGTTATTGTGTGCGGGTTACGTATCAAGTAATTTCACAAAAGTATGCTTGAAAAAAAATTTTGAGCATAATTTAAGCATTTTAGTGTGAAAAATAGGACAAGTAAACATTCTAATTCCATCCCCCTACTTGAATTATACAACATCCTCGTTGTATATATAAAACATTAAATACGGTAATTTAAAAAGAATTAGAATGAGAAACTCCCCTGATTTTTGCTCGGTGGATTCTCCATGTAGATTTATTGAGCAAGATCGTGTGTTGAACAGCCGTCTTGAAGTTTCAAGACTCCAACACTTCAAGATTTCTAGATTTGTAAATTCTCCAATCATTCGTCGATTTTCTTTCATGAGGTCCTGTATAAAATCTCAAAAAACAAATGCAGTTCTATCTCCGTGTATTCATTTGGTTAGACTCAAAATAAATACCTAAAACTGTACAGGAAGTCGATACGCCGTATCCATTCCCCAAGATACGTTGTATTTATACTTGTATACGCTGTATTCATTTAATGAATACGTCGTATTGACTGTGCTGAAAATAAAGACTGGATAACGTCCGGATAGTCAATATGCCATATCCACGGGGTTTGGATATGTCGTATAGGAAATCTAGAAAGACAGACTCGATAAAAATTAAAAATACATTCCGGGTTATCTCCCGACAAGCACTTTTGTTTACAGAAAAGCCTTTAAGTTAGACTTGCCCCAATTTAATCCCATCCTTATATAAAAATTTGGGGTTGAACGGGATGCCAAACGG